>MU738335.1:22081-151126 GCA_026770625.1 Nicotiana glauca
ATATATATGTATTTATGAAAAAATGCCATCGTCGCCAATCCCGAGGTGGTACCTAACCTCGAGGCCCTCCATAAAAAGAAGTTAGGCTTTAAGAAGCCAACGACATCATCTCCAATCCCAAGGTGGTATCCGACTTCGGGGGATCTCTATCGAAAAAATGTTAGGCTTTAAGAAGCCAACGATATCATCTCAAATCCCAATGTGGTACCCGACCTCGATGATCTCCAAGAAAAAGAAGTTAGCCTTTAAAAAGCCAAAGGCATCATCCCTGATCCCGAGATGGTACCCTGTCTTGAAGTGTCCTCTTAAGAAGAAAAATAAGTGCTTCGAGCTCGGTCCATAAGGGTCCTACCTCAGGATATCGCCTAAGTCAGGCGATCCCTCATCCGGAACCTATCTACAATGCCTTCAAGGTTATCTACATCAAGTTCAAAGCAAGTTTACATGTGCCCAAAGCTAACCCTCACTCAGAGACCTCTCTTGAAGATTTCATGGCTCGAGGTATTATTTTTAAATGATCCAATGTAAAGGTACCGAGGGCCCAATTCTATCAGACCAATTCAAGCTTGGTCCGAGGAACAGCAGAGGATTCTAAGAGTTGTCATTTTTATTGAACGAAAGCCAGAAAGAATCTCACACCCGAGTTAGAGATCGACGATAGCCAATAGAGGCATACATTCAGAGTCTCCATAAATGTAAATGAATTTGGCAAGCATCAAAGACGAAAGTCGAGAAAATAACTTTATATTCATAAACGTTCAGTTACAATAGCCTGTGAGGGATCCTTACAAAGAAACAAATAAGCAAAAAGTATACGTATAGCAAAAGCCAAAAGGCCCAATCTACCCTCGAGGGTCTATCTCTGGTAGCAGTGTCTTCGAGCATTATCTCCTCGTACGTGCATCCTCAACGATCTCATCCTAGTCCCTCAAAGTAGAACTTTAGAGAAAAGATTTAAAAAATAAGTAGGAGGAGAAGAAAGGGATGAAAAGACACTATTATGCGGTAGAGGGATCGGTAGGCGCCAACCTTGCTTGCACGACATGTCTATTTTAAGTCCACTTCTTTGAAGTGTTATGCCGTGTGAGCCACCGGCCAAAGATGCCACTTCACCCTAAGAAGTCCAAAGGAGGTGTAGTACATCGGGTAGGAGCAGAGGGTAAGTGATGGGGTATAGTCCAATCACCCTTATAAGTAGCGATGTATAACCCTAACATGTCCATAAGCTGGAAGAAATTAGCTCCCATATCTCGAGCAAACAACGAGCGCAACAACAGCCATACCAGCAACAAAAATAGTGACAGAACAACATAATCCCGCTCGAAGAAGAAGGGCCCAGGCAAAGGGCTGAGGCACGGCTCGGGAAGACACCGCCATCTAATCACAAAACCACGGATCCCAAACATGGTAGGAAACTATGGAGGAAAATAATGAGAAGAGAGCGATGAATGAACGACGAAAGGCATTTAGAAGAAGAGGTCGCACCGGAAGGCCCCATTTTAAGGGGATGATGATGCGGCCACCGATGCCTTTGAAAGGCAGATCGGCAGGCGCATTCCATATTCCATTAAAAAACTAGTTGACGGCGATATTATGGCCTTAAAGAATGGGATTAATAACACATTGAAAGACACTGAAATGATAAGTCTATGGCGATTGCCCAGTTATCGTGAAGGTCGACATTTTAAGTATGATGTCTTCAATATGATGTCATCACAGAAAGTTCAAAGAATTGGATGTCAAGGACATTTCTCATCGTTCCTCATTAAGAAACGCGGGGACTATCTCTATACGGCAAAATCAAAGGGTCCTATTTCTCTTCATTTAAGGTAGTCTAGAAGATCATCCCGAGGCCACAAGGCTACAACGCTATGGCCGAGTCTCCTTCCTCAAGGGTCGTTGACATTCGACCCCAGGACAATGCAAACTGCGACTATGATGAAGATGGGAAGTTCCCAAGGTGCACGGATAACACTAACAGAGCCTAGCTGGTCTACTCCAAGTTCGAGTCAGGGTGTCATGTCTAGTTGTCGCATCCCACATCTTTACAATTAACGCCTTTTGTACTATATGGGGATTGGTCCTAGTCATTTTTGTAGGGTCTGCTGCTCCAATTACTCTACACAAAATATAGAACAACATTCTCTTTTCTCTCTAATATACTATCTCGATATTGTTGCCCTTGTTTATTATCTTCATACTTGTTCTTCATTTATTGCTTATCATTTGCCATAGAGAGCCTTCGCTGATTGTTTTATAGCTGTTAGCCCTTCCCTGATTACCCTTAATAGCTCGAGCTTGAGACCAGGGATCGACCTCAAGACCAGGGATCAACCTCGAGACCCCGTATCGGTCAGTCCGAGGCAGCGATTGACTAGATCATCGGTTTGATTATAAATCTATTTTAGCTCACATCTCGTGTCTAAACTTCATACATATAGCATCATCTGCTTAAACAACTAGCATAAAAAATCGATCACGTATTTTTAGAGTCCCATCAACAAATTTAATTGTTATTACCATTTTCACGGTAAACATTTATCAACCTTACATAAAATTCAAATATACAAAAAAATTGTTCCACTTTATTTTCACGAATATTATTTTACAATGATTTTTCCATTTTTTCTCTTTTAATATGATATTTGAAAAATACCAAAAAAAAAAATAGGATTGTTTTAACGGTTATTGTTATGGGATTTTTACCTTCCTATACACAATTTGAAACTTTATTACCAAAAATGTCCATGTTTAATTAATTACCCGACCTAAACAAGTTTTGTTTATAAAATATATACAATACTGTCACGACCTTATTCATAGATTTTGTTGGGATAATGCCTCTCGTGAAGACAAGGCCAGCCAATTAAACCGCATTTACCTTTTTAAACTATTAAGCAGGAACAAACATACGAACATAATATACGGAATATAGCCCATACACAGCCCGATATCGGGGTGTCACAAGTCACGAGCATCTAACAACACTAAATACTCAAATGTAACTACAGAGTTTGAAACTGAACTAAGAATAGAAAAGGAAAGAGATATATAGGAGCTCCATGCTGCGAACGCCAATAGTTACCTAAAGACTCCACGAGATCTGCTTGAAGCTGGAATGAATTAGCACTCGGGAGCGGGACCAGATGCGCCTGAATCTGCACACAGGGTGCACGGAGTAAATTGAGTACTCCAACTCAGTGAGTAACAAATATAAATAACGACTGAAAAAAGAAAACACGTAAGGCACAAGGCATTATAATGAACCAGTAAAACCATTTAAAAGCATAAAATTAGTGAAGTGTTAAGTAAAATACTTTCTCAACAAATAAACAGGCAATTGACAGGCAGTTAAGGTAATGTAAACATATAGAAGTTCACCCCTCGGGCACAGAATCCGCCCCTGGGGTAACATCTAAGAAACAATACCAGCCCCTCTGGCTCAATCTCATATCACAATGGGTATCCGTGCTCACCGGAGGTGCGTAGACTCCTGGAGGGGCCCCTTACGGCCCAAGCGCAATAACAAGCCATCTCGTAGCATTGAAACTAGACCCTCGGCATCAAATCAATCAAGAAACCTCATGGCGTACATATCTCAGGCCCTCAGCCTCACATCAGTATCATAGTTTCCTCATAACATAGGCCCTCGGCCTTACATAGTCAAAAATTCTCACAAGTCCCTCAGGCGATAGTAAAAACAGTATTTCTCAGCCCAAACATCGTTTAAAATATCATTTAAGTATTCAAACTGAGTAAACATGGATGAGTATGAAAATAATGGAAAAAAAGATGACTGAGTTCAAGTATAAAGTCAAAACAGTGAGGAAATGTCAAATAACGGCCCCAAAGGGTTCAAATAGTTTGCACTAAGCCCAAACATGGCATTCAACCCAAATAATGATGATGGAGAATAGTTTTCAATAAAATACGCAATAAAATCATTAATGGGGACGGACCAAGTCAAAATCCCCAATAGTGTACGGCCCTACACTCGTCATCAAGCATGTGCCTCACCTCAATATAGCACTATCATGGGCAATCGAGGGTTTCAAACCCTCGGAACATCATTTACAATCATTACTCAACAACGCCTTTGCCCCTCGAATCGGCCTCCATGCGTGTCGAATATATCCAAAATTAGAATGAGTACGTCAAAATATGCCAAGGGAACAGAGCCCAAGAGAAAACAATCAATAAAGGGCACAAATCCCAAAATTACCAAAACCCGACCCCCGGGCACACGTCTCAAAATTCAGAAATTTTTACACCAATAGATTCCTTATCTTACCACGAGTTCATACATACCAAAAGTTCTCAAATTCGACCCCAATTGGTTTTTCAAATCCCAAATCAAAGGTCTAAATTTCCAAGCCCGAGTTCTTTACCTTTTGGCTTAATTTTCATGATTTACTTGGTGGAATTCACATAATAATCGGGTTTAAGTCCAAGAATATTACCTCAAAGTGATCCCCCCTGAATCCCTCTTCAATCGCCTTCAAAAAGCTCCTAAAATGACCAACTATGGAAGAAATAAACACGACCTTCGCGGACAAAACAACCTTAAAACATTCTGCCCAGGCCTTAATTTCCTTCTTCGCGAATGCGGTCAAACCCTCGCGTTCGCATAGCAAAAATTTACTTTGACCAACTTTCGTCTTACGAAAATGTGTCATGACAACCGCGAACATGATGGTTCCTTAGATTTACTCTTTGTGAATGCACTCCCTCCCCCGCGAACGCGATGAACAACTTAATCTCAAACCCAGCTGACCTAATTCCTCTACGTGGTCGCGAAGCCCTTCTCGCGAACGCGATGCATCACTTCCCAGCCCTCTGCGAATGTGAAGCCCTTCTTGCGAATGCGAATGCAAAATTTCCATTGGTTTCCTCATAATCTATGCAATGCCGGGGTCCACTCGCGAACGCGAAGTGTAAAAACCTACAACAGCTGAACCTGCAACTTCAGCAATTTTCTCAACTCCAAAATGATCCGTTCAACCCCTCGAAACTCACCCGAGGCCCCAAGGACCTCAATCAAAGACATGAACCCATCCAAATACCTTATTCAAACTTGTTCCAATCATCAAAACACCTCAATCAACATGAAATCAACAAAAACATATCGAATTGAAGCCTAAGTTTCTAAAATCTTCCAAATTCTGATTTTGATAAAAAAAACCCAACCAAACCATGTTCGAATAACCTGAAATTTTGCACACACATTCCAAATGACCTAACGAATCTACTGCAACTCTCGGAATTCCATTTTGACCCCTATATCAAAATCTCGCCTACCAACCGGAAATCGCAAAAATATCAACTTCGCCAATTCAAGCCTAAATCTACTCCAAACCTCCAAAACCCATTCCGATTACACTCCTAAGTCATAAATCGCCTCCCGAAGCTAAATGAACCATCGAAACTCACATCCAAGCCCTTTAGCACAAAAGTCAACATCTAGTTGACTTTTTCAACTTAAGCCTTCTTAAAAGAGACTAAGTGTCTCAAACTTCGCCAAAACTAATCCGGATTCAATCCGACCAACCCGATACCTCAAAACACAGATAAACAAAACATAAAGAAGCAGAAATGGGAGAAATTGAGCGGGAACTCATGAGATCGCTGGACGGGTCGTCACATCCTCCCCAACTTAAACAAACATTCATCCTCGAACGAGTCAAGAAACATTCTTGAAGCCTCAAACAGGTGAGGATATCTGCTATGAATCTCCTGCTCGGTCTGCCACGTAGCCTCCTCCATGGGCCGACCTCTCCCCTGCACCTTTACCGAAGCTATATCTTTTGATCTCAACTTCTAAACCTGACGCTCAAAAATAGCTACTGGCTCCACATCATAAGTCAAATCACCCTACAAATGAACCGTGCTGAAATCCAAAACATGAGAAGGATCTCCAATATACTTCCAGAACATAGAAACATGGAACACTGGATGTACACTCTCCAAGCTGGGTAGCAAGGCAAGCTCATAAACCACCTCCCCAATCCTCCAAAGTACCTCAAAAGGCCCAATGAACAGCGGACTCAACTTCCCTTTCTTTCCAAATCTCATAACACCCTTCATGGGAGACACCTTCAACAAGACCTTCTCACCAACCATGTAGGACACATCTCAAACCTTCCTGTAAGCATAACTCTTTTGCCTCAACTGCACTGGACGAAGTTTCTTCTGAATCACCTTTACCTTATCTAAAGAATCATGAACCAAATTTGTCCCCAATAGCCTAGCCTCATCGAGCTCGAACCAACCAACTGGTGATCTACATCACCTCCCATACAAAGCCTCATATGGAGTCATCTGAATAATCGACTGGTAGCTATTGTTATAAGCAAACTCTGCAAGTTGTAGAAACAAATCCCTTGACCCTCCAAAATCAATAATGCAAGCACGTAGCATATCCTCCAATATCGGAATAGTGCGCTCGGGTTGCTTGCCCGTTTGAGGGTAAAAAGTCGTGCTCTACTCAACCTAAGTACCCAACTCTCACTGAATAGACTTCCAAAATTGGGAAGTAAACTGAGTGCCCTGATCTGAAATGATGGAAACTGGGACACCATGCAACCGAACAATCTTTCGGATATATATATCTGTAAACCGCTCTGAAGAATAAGTAGTACAGATAGGAATGAAGTGCATGTACTTGGTCAGCCAATCCACAATCACCCAAATAGCATAGAACTTCTTCAAAGTCCTTGGGAGCCCAACTACAAAGTCCATAGTGATCCACTCCCACTTTCACTTTGGATCATCCATCCGCTGAAGCAAGCCACCCGGTCTCTAATGCTCATATTTCACCTGCTGACAATTGAGACACCGAGCCACAAATCCCATAATATCTTTCTTCATTCTCCTCTACCTGTAATGTTGTCTCAGATCCTGATACATCTTTGCGGCTCCTGGATGAATAGAATATCGCGAGCTATGGTCCTCTTCCAGAATCAACTCCCGACGTCCATCTACATTAGGCACACAAATCCGGCCCTACAACCTCAATAACCCATCATCTCCAATAGTCACATCTCTGGCATCATCATGCTGAACTCTGTCCCTAAGGACAAGTAAGTATGGATCATCATACTGGCGCTGTCTAATGCGCTCGTATAGGTAAGACTGACAAACCACACAAGCCAACACCCGACTAGGCTCCAAAATATCCAACCTTACGAATCGATTAACCAAAGCTTGAACATCAACTACATGAGGTCTCTCCCTAATTGGAATATATGTCAAACTCATTATACTCACTACTTTTTGGCTCAAAGCATCGGCCACCACATTGGCCTTTCCTGGATGGTACAATATAGTGATGTCATAATCCTTAAGAAACTCCAACCATCTCACTGCCTCAAATTAAGATCCTTTTGCTTGAACACATGCTGAACACTGCGATGATCAGTGAACACCTCACAAGACACGCCATACAAATAATGCCTCCAAATCTTCAACGCGTGAACTATGACATCTAACTCCAAATCATGAATGGGGTAGTTTTTCTCATGGGGCTTCAACTGACGAGAAGCATAATCAATAACTCTACTATCTTGCATCAATACACAACCAATCCCTACTCTCGAAGCATCACAATACACAGAATATGAACCGGAAAATGATGGCAAAACCAATACTGGAGCTATGGTTGAGGCTGTCTTGAGCTTTTGAAAGCTCACCTCACACTCGTCCGAGCATACGAATGAAGCACCCTTCTGAGTCAACTAGGACAAGAGCGATGCGATAAATGAGAATCCCTGAACAAACCAGCGATAATAGCCTGTCAAACCAAGAAAATAATGAATCTTTGTGGCTAAGGACGGTCTGGGCCAACTCTGAACCACCTCTATCTTCTTTGGATCAACCTAAATACCCTCACTGGACACCATGTGTCCCAAGAATGCCACTAAACTGAGCAAAAACTCACACTTGGAGAACTTTGCATAATGCTTCTCCTCCCTCAATATCTGTAACAAAACCCTCAAATGCTTTGCGTGCCCCTACTAACTATGCAAATATACTAGAATATCATCAATGAAGAATATGAAAAATAAGTCAAGATAAGGCCGGAAAACGTTGTTCATCAGATGCATGAACGCTGCTGGGCATTGGTCATCCCAAAATACATAACCAGGAACTCATAGTGACCATATTTGGTCCTGAAGGCCGTCTTAAGAATATCCGAATTCTTTATCTTCAACTGGTGATAGCCTGAACGGAGATCAATCTTGGAGAATACCCTCGCTTCCTGAAGCTGGTAGAATAAATCATCAATGCGAGGAAAAGGATACTTGTTCTTAATTGTTACCTTGTTCAATTACCTATTATCAATGAACATCCTCATATTGCCATCCTTTTTCTTCAGGAACAAAACTGGTGCGCCCCAAGGCGACATACTAGGCCGAATGAACCCCTTATCAATGGGTTCCTGAAGCTGCTCCTTTAAATCCTTCAATTCCGATGGTGCCATCTGATACGGCAGAATAGAATGGGCTAAGTGCCGTCACCAGGTCAATACCATAATCAATATCCCTGTTCGGTGGCATGCCCGGCAGGTCTGCAGGAATATATTAGGGAATTCCCTCACAACTGGGACAGAATCAATATTGTGAGCCTCAGATCCAAAATCCCTCACATAGACTAGATACAAAAGATAACCTTTCCCAACCATATACAGGGTCTTCAAGAAAGACATAACTCTACTAGGGAAATAATCGATCATACCTCACTAGTCTATCCGTGGTACACCCAGTATAGCCAAAGTGACTGTCTTAGCATGACAATCTAGAATAGCGCGACACAGAGATAGCCAATCCATGCCCAGAATGACATCGAAATCCAACATACTCAATACTATAAGATCAACACGGGTCTCTAGACCCCCAATAGTCACCACACACGACCGGTACATATGGTTTACAATAACAGTATCGCCTACTAGGGTAGATACATGAATATGTAAAGGAAGAAACTCATGAAGCGTAGCCAAATAACAAGAAAAGTATGATGACACTTAAGAATAGGTGGAACCGAGATCAAAAAATACAGAGGCATCTTGGTGGCGGACTGAAACAATACCTGTAATAACAACATCTAAAGCGATGGCATCGGGTCTGACTAGAAGAGCATAAAAATGGGCCTGACCACCCTGTGATCGACCTTCCCCGCTGGGGCTACCTCTGGCTGACTGACGCCCATCCCTAGTTAGCTGGGCAGGTGGGGGTGGAGCAACTGGCACTGAAGTTGATGACTGGCCCCTCTGCTGGGTTGAACTAGCAACATGACGGGGATACTGCCTCTATATGCGACCCATCCCCACACTCGTAACAACTCCCAGGTGCTGGAGAAGGGGACTGATATGAACCCTCACCTGAGTGACCAAGCAAATAAACTCGGTATAAAAGAGCACTGAGCAGATAGAGTATGTGATGAGATCTGAGCTGGAAGGGCACTAAGTCAAGAATGGCCCTTGTGTGAACTGGGAGATCAGACTAACCATGTAAGAATTGTCGGCCTCTGTCATGCTGAAACTAGCCCCTCAAAGGAGCACCGTTGTAACTACCAGTTCTTCAAGGCCTCTTGGCCTTCCTCTCCTCTCGCTCCTGGCGACGAACAAACTCAATCTCCCGGGCAATATCCACAACCCCCTTGAATGTAGCACCCGTCACCATCTCCCCGGTCATAAGAATACAGAGCTGATAAGTAAGACCATTAACAAACCTCCTAATCTTCTCTCTATGTTTCAGGACCAAGCAGATGGCATGACGAGCCAACTCAAAAAATCTCAACTCACACTATGACATGGTCATCTCTCCCTGATGCAACCACTCAAACTACCTGTGCAGCTCCTCTCTATAAGACTACCGCACATACTTCTCCAAAAAGAGAACAGAGAACTACTACCAGGAAGGGGTGCTGCACCAATAGGCCTACGCCTCTCAAAATACTCCCACCAAGTAAAAGCGGCTCCTGGAAACTGATAACTAGTGAAAGAGACCCTGCTGGTATCCAAAATACCGGCTGTACGAAGCATTCTATAACATTTGTCTAAAAAGCCCTGGGCATTCTCTCCCTCTACTCCGCTAAATGTCGGAGACTGAAGTCTACCAAATCTTTCCAACCTACGCTGCTTATCCTCTAGCATGGAAGGAACTACATAGTTCTGAGTAGCGACAATCGGTTGAGCTGGGTGTGCCCCCCGACGTCCGAAGCCCTGCACAACCTGCTTAGGTGTGCATGCAACGAGATCCTAACTGCCTTTCCCGGCCTAAGAAGTAGTTGCATCTATAGTGGCAGAAACCGCCTGAGCTAGGCTAGTGCAAATTGATAAGATTTGAGCTCAGGCCTCCTGAAGACTTGGAGTTACAATTGGCACAGCTGGTGCTACTGGAGGGACCACACATGGGACATGGTCCTGAAATAGGGCAGCTGGTGGATCTGCTGGTGCTGTCCTCGTTGCTCTGCCTCTACCACAATAGCATCCGCATCCTCGGCCTCTAGTGGCCCCAGCTAGTGGCACTAGTGGTCATCCACTCTGTCCGATAGCGCGCATCCTCACCATCTGTGATATAATAGAACAACATGAGTTTAGTACCCGGATCAACAAATTCGCACGACAAGAAGTTCTAGAATGTGAAGTTTCCTAAAGGTTCTGCAGTCTCTTAAGGATAATACAGATGTCTCCATACCGATCCACGAGACACTACTAAACCTTATTATGACTCGTAAGACCTATGTAACCTATGCTTTGATACCAACTTGTCATGACCATATTCCTGGACTCAGTCATGATGGTGGCTCTAGTAAAGACAAGGCTAGCCAATTAAACCCTATTTACCTTTTTTAAATAGTTAAGCAGTAATAAACATACGAACATGAGTTATTAAACCAAAGTATAAGCAAAAGATAGCATAATCTGTGGAATACAACTCATCCATAGCCCGATACCGCGGTGTCATAAGTTACAAGCATCTAACAACACCGAATACTAAAATGTAAGTATAGAGTATGAAACTGAACTAAGAATATAAAAGGAAAGAGATAGAGAGGAGCTCCGGACTACGAACGCCAATAGCTACCTAAAGAATCCTCGAGATTTGCCTGAATCTGGAATGAATCAGTAGTTGGGAGTGGGAACACCTGCCCCTGAATCTGCACACAGGGTGCCGGGAGTAAAGTGAGTACTCCAAGTTAGTGAGTAACAAATGTAAACAATGACTGAAAGCAAGAAAACCTGTAAGGCACAAGGAATTCTACAATGAAGCAGTAAAACTTTTTAAAAGCAGTAAATCAGTGAAAAGTTAAGTAAAATCCTTTCCCAACAAATAAACAGGCAATTGACAGGTAGTTAAGGTAAAATAAATAAATAGAAGTTCACCCCTAGGGTACAGTATCAACAAATTCGCCCTTCGGGCAACATCTCAGAAACAATACTACCACAACGGGCTCAATCTCACATCACAATGGGTACCTACACTCATTGGGGGTGAACAGACTCCTGGAGGGGCCCCTTACGGCCCAAGCACAATAACACGCCATCTGGGGGCATCGCAATTAGGCCCTCGGCCTCATATCAATCAAGCCACCTCATGGCGTACATATCTCAGGCTCTCAGCCTCACATCAGCATCAGTGCTTCCTTACAACATAGGCCCTCGGCCTTACACAATCAAAAATCCTCATAAGCCCTTCGGGCAATAGTAAAAATAATATTTCTCACCCCAAACATCATTTATGTCCTAACATTGAGTAAACATGGCTGAGTATGAAAAAAGTGGAATATAACATGACTGAGTGCATATATAAAGTCAAAACTATGAGGAAATATCAAATAAAACCACCAAAGGGTTCAAATAGTTGGCACTAGGCCCAAAGAGGCATTCAGCTCAAATAATGATTATAACAAATAGTTTTCAATCAAATATGCGGTAAAATCATCAATCGGGATGGACCAAGTCTCAATCCCTAAAAGAGCACTGCCACACGCTCGTCATCAAGCGTGTGCCTCACCTTAATATAGCACTACGATGTGAAATCCAGGGTTTCAAACCCTTAGAATATGATTTACAATCATTACTCACCTCGAACTAGCTAAATCTCTAGCTTGCGACGCTATTGACCCACGAATCGGACTCCACGCACGACAAATCTATCCAAAATCAGAACGAGGACTTCAAAATATGCCAAGGGAACAAAGCCCAAGCGAAAAAAATCAATAAAGGGCACAAATCCCGAAATTGCCAAAACCTGACTCCCGGTCCCACTCTCAAAATTAAGAAATTTTTATACCAATAGATTCCTTATCTTCGCACGAGTTCATACATAGCAAAAGTTCTCAACTCCGACCCCAAATGGTCCTTCAAATCCCCAATCAAATGTCTAAATTTCAAAGCCCTAGTTCTTCAACTTTTGGCTTAATTTTTATGATTTACTAGGTGGAATGCACATAATAATCGAGTTTTAAGTCCAAGTATCTTACCTTAAAGTGATCCCCCCTGAATCCCTCTTCAATCTCCTTCAAAAAGCTTCAAAAACAACCATCAATGGAATAAATAAACCCCACCTTCGCGGACAAACCGACCTCAAAACATTTTGCCCGGACCTTAATTTCCTTCTCCGCGAACGCGATCAAACCCTCGCGTTCGTGAAGCACAAATTTACTTTGACCAACTTTCCTCTTACGCGAATGCGACATGACAACCGTGAACACAATGGTCCCTAAGACTTACTCTTCGCGAACGCACTCCCTCTCCCGCGAATGCGATGAACAACTTGATCTCAAACCCAACTTACCTAATTCCTCTACGCGATCATGAAACCCTTCTCGCGAACGCGATGCATGACTTCCCAGCGCTCCGTGAATGTGAAGCCAACCTTGCGACTGTGAAGACCAAAATTCCACTGGTTTCCTAAGACTCTATGCAATCGCGATGGTCCACTTGCGAACGCGAAGAGTAAAAACGTGCAATAGCTGAACCTGCAATTTCTGCAATTTTCTCAACTCCAAAATGATCCGTTGAATCCTTCGAAACTCACCCGAGGCCCCCGGGACCTCAACCGAAGGCATAAACACATACTAATACCTTATTCAAACTTGTTCCAATCATTGCAAAACCTCAAACAACATCAAATTAACCAAAATACATCAGATTCAATCCTATGTTTATAAAATCTTCAAAATTCCGCTTTGGATACAAAACCCAACCAAACCAATGTACGAATGACCGGAAAATTTACACATACATCCCGAATTATATAAAGAAGATACTGCAGCTCTTGGAATTCCATTCCCAACCCTATATCAAAATCTCGCCTACCAACTAGAAATCGCCAAAATATCAACTTCACCAATTCAAGCCTAAATCTACTCCAAACCTCCAAAAACCATTCCTATCACGCTTCTAAGTCATAAATCACATCTTAAAGCTAAAAAACCATCGGAAATCACATCCGAGCCCTTTAATACATAAGTCAACATCTGGTTGAGTTTTCCAACTAAAGCATTCTTAAAAGAGACTAAGTGTCTCAAACTTCACCAAAACAAATCTGGATTCAATCCGACCGACCCGATACCTCAAAACACGAATAAACAAAATATAAAAAAGCAGAAATGGGGGAAACGGAGCGGTAACTCGTGAGACGACAGGCCAAGTCGTCACAGTTCCACCTTAAAAGGCTCCCAATCTATTATAGTGCCTTCAATCAAGGAATTTAGTTATACCTTCTTCTTCTTTTTTTCTCTCCTGTTTCCCCTTTTATCTCAAGATATTCCACCATTTTCAAGATATTAATCTGGGAGATTGAGAACTTTTTAAATCTCGACACCTTATTAATTTTTGTGGCTCAACAATAAAAAATTGGTTTTTCTGATTCAGTCGCATTTTCACGTTATTTATGCATTTCTTCCTATGTCAACTTTGATTTATTAAAGGAAAATACAATTGATAGTCTTGTAGGTTACGTTGTTCCCCAATATAACATAAACATGGAAATTATTGGAATGATATGGACATCGATATAGTAAATGGCTGGAGGTATTTGGTTTTAGTAGCCTTACATTGCATTTCTACATATTACAACTATCACAACTCAAACTGAAGGATCATGACTAGTACCTGGGCCATACTTGCAGAGCACCAACGTATATTTTGTCTAATCTTCTTATTATCTTTAAGGGCCAAAGAGATCAATATAAGTGGTAAATATGGATTATGAACACCAAACAATGAAACATAATTGAATGAACATGCAATATGGGATAACATAACTACCAATAAACTACATATAAGTTAGGAGCTATCACGCTTCAATGAAAGACTATACAACAAAATTCATCTGACACTGCGTGCCAAACTATACATAAGCGATACCTGTCTATGAGCCTCTAAAGTAGCATAGCAATGCAACATAGCTGGAACACGGCCCCGACATACGCATAATATTTATAATAAAAATGGATCCCAAGACAATGACATGTCTGGTGAAGGGATCTCGCCTATAACTGCAGAACTGGAAAGCCTACTGTGGTGGGGATCTGCGTCTACCCATCTATTTAGGCCTGCAGCACGACATCCAGTGTCCACAAATAAAAAGGACGTCAGTACGATTAAAGTACTTAGTATCTAAGGTAGGAAAGCATAACTATGAAGAGTAATGTAAATAAGGATAGAAAATATACAACCTGTAACATCTGGGTACCTCTGTGGGCTACTGACATAAAATTCATGATATCGACATATATATACATAAACTTTTCATACACATGACTTTGTGGTCTTCATCATCATCATAACGTACCCGGCCTCAAAGAGGACTCAGTAAAAACGTACCCGACCATCATAAGGCTCGGTAGAATCATACCCGACCACGTGGAGCTCGGTAAAACCTAACTGATCAGTGTTTAAACAATAGGTGACATACCCGGCTGACTTTAGCACGGCTCAGTAGAGTAAAAGAGATACATGTATGTACAAAGCATGCAAGACTTATTAGAATAATATTTGAACCTTTCGGAGTGACGTAAGGTCGATATTTTATGTACGCATTATTAGGGCTAACTCTTCATCAAGAATATTATAAGAATAAGGAAGTACCAACAAAATTGATAACATAATCATAAGATAAGAAACCTCAACATCAACTATTCCATAAGAAGGAAAACAATGTAAGCACTGCTAGCTTCTAAGAGCATAGTATCTTTGGAAGCTCGTTCATTACATTATGTACAATCAGAGTCGTGCAAAAGAAGGAAATGGATAGCCTCACATACCTTGTATATACTGCCCCAATCTCAAGCTATGCAATTGTCATGACTCTTTAGTCTACAATAAGAGAAACGACATTATCATTATCATTTATGTGTCATAACTATTATGCATTGACATAAACCTATTTTACGATAACACGGACAACACCTCCCCTACATATATGAATTCACACAACTCAAAATGATCACCAAACAGCCCAAACAACATCAATAATAATCAAATTGAGCCTCCCAAAATAGTCCACACACAACCTAATCACTTCATACATACGACGGCCACCATAGTCGTGTCAAACAACCCGAAAATGTTACGACGAACGACCAACCAACAACCCTATATCTATATGATGCTTTTCCACATCCTCCCTCCTCCAAAACTCCACAAAACATTAGTAAAATATGCATCCCAACAGCAACACAAGACTATCAACAAAACAGTCCGCTACAAGTGAATAACTGAAACTCAAAGCTTTCGATCATCGTCCCATGAGTTCTTACATGTATAGAACGAATTACCATGAATTCACAGCAGAAAAAATGGATGAAATAGAGAAGTAAACTTACCTTACTTTTTGGATAACTCAGCCCTTCTCTTGTTTCTTCAAATTCTAGGTTTTACCCCCTCCCCCCATTAGAACTTGAAAGAGAGGGAAAATCGATTAGGGTTTGTGGATAATTTTTGGGAGGAAGTTTGCTGGGGTTTAGGTTTAGTTATTCGTGATATATAATGAGGGTTATATATCAGGAGATAACCATTTAAATGGGCTCTTTGGCCGACCCAAAATTGCCTATGTTTGGGCTATCATTTAACCAAGTAGGTGACACACCTACTTGTCACCTAGCAGCTTGTGCAGTCTTGCAAAAATGACTATATGTCTCTACTATGATATCGTATTGATAAAAAGTTTAATACATTGGAAAATAGACTCCTAGATCTTCAATTTGATGGGTAGATAATCCTGTAATTAAAAGTACATTGGGAGAAAAGCTTAATAACATTTGACCTAAAGTGTAAGTAAAACTATAAACCTAAGTTGCGACAACTCTTGTCGACTTTTGTTTCATAACTCGTTTTAATTCAAGACTATGATACAGATATTATATGATTACAATCTCTTAAAATACAACCTCTTGAGAATATTAAGCACCTCTAGGTTTACCCAAGAATACGACTTACAAGATCCTTGATTCGTTTAACTTCTAATACTTATTAATCACCCTTATACACTCTTGTATCATTTAAGATCAATAAGATTAACTTCTTATCATTTTAAAAATAATTGTTTCTTAGATTTACATCAACTAAATTATGGTATGAACCAATGTACATGAATATGGGTTGTAACAACAACAATATTTCTTTTGTATATTTTGTATCTGATTTATAATGTATGAAAGTTGTGGATAAGTTGTAAGCACAGGCAATATAACTTAGTTGCCTGAAATTCAAGACATTACAACAATATGTCTTTTGTATCTAATTTATACATAGTAAAACAAATTTCATACAACTAATAATATATCATACAACTTATCTTCAATTTTCGTATATTATTTCTACCAATTTAAGTACAACTACAATAACATACAACTTAAATACAAATTTTATACAATATTTTTCAACTTTCATACAATAATTATATATATATATATATATATATATATATATATTTATATATATATATAAAAAAATTTTCTATAATTTTACTACAAGTTCGTAAATATAATGTGTATCATGTCTTCTTCTTCTTCTTCTTCTTCTTCGACATCGACGAGTTCCAATATGAAATTCAACGAAAATCAGGTCTAATCTTCAGCAAAACACCCTCAAAATTGAGATATAAACTCCAAATCCTAGTCCCAATTGTTTGCAACAACACCCAATCAAAACAAATAATGGTTTTTGAAAACCTAAATTCAAATTCAAAGCTTCAAAGCTTTTAATTGGCTGCCATTGGTGGAATTGCTGCTCTCTTTTCTTTTGCTTTACATTACTAAAATTAGGGATTGAGAGATAGAGAGAGACATAGAGACAATTCCCAATTCTTTGCAACAACATCCGATTCAAACTAATAATATTTTTTGAAAATTCAAATTCGAATTCAAAGCTTCAAAACTTTTTAATAGTTGTCAATGGTGGAATTTCTACTTTCTTATGTTTATCACAGAACAAGTCCCCCTCGGTCACTGCCATAATTGACCCTCTCTTCCAGATCCTCTCTTCTATGAGCCAAATCACTCTCCTCGGCAGTTCTCTCCTTGAGTCAACATACGAAGGGGAGGGGGTGGGATGTGGAGAGAGAAACATGGGGAGAGTGGGAATATACAGAGAGTTATTTTAGGACACTAATTAATATAAAATGTAATTGTAGTAAAACTTGAGTAGGAAGGGTAATATAGTTTCATACAATGTATAAAGTGTAAAAGTCTCTAGTTTTATTTTAATTGTTATTTTACTTAAGTAGGATTAATTAGTAAGTGGTGTAGTATTTTTAGTCTTGTTTTAGAAGAAAGAGTATTAAATTTGAGGCTAATTTCATTTGGTCTTAATTGAAGAGGTCCAAAGAGATGACCCAATTTTAAAGCTCAAACCCTAAGACCCACTTCCCCTTCTTCTTATACACCCTAATACACATTTTAACCCAAGACATTACAAAAACCCTAACACATGAAGAACCAACCGTTTCCATCAAAAAGCCAAGCTTCTTCATCTTCCTAAAAAAACACTAGAACCCCAAAATCCTAGGCTTCACCCTTATCCCCTCATCTCTCCGCCACCGCCACCATAGTCGCCGGAAGTCTCAAAGACCTCTCCACCCTCACAACAAAAGCAAACCAGTGAGACACATCTCCTCCATCCCAGCAGTGCCAAACAACAACAACAACTAAGGACCTTCCGCCGCCAAAACCACAACCCAGCCGATTCACCACCTGACCCAGCCACCATGACGACGACCTCCAGCCCTTCCAACGACCCCTCAATCTCCTAAGCCAATTGGAACAGCCACTACAGCTCCTTCATCTCAACCTAAAAGAACATCCCTAAACCTTTGCGACACTAACCAGTTGACGCACACAACAACCCCCTCCCCGTCATCAGTCTCTCACCATTCCTGAACACCAACCGCCAGCCGCAGGACCTTCTTCTTCTTCATCACATAAAGCCAACCAAGGACACATGCCTCTAAACAACAAAAAACATACGGACCACATCCATTTCCATCGACCCTAAGCTTCTTCTTCTTCTTCATGGAGATAAAAGCAGCTAAGAACAGAGCTCTCATTCGTTCCCGCTTCTTCATCTCATAACCAGCGGACTTTTCTTCTTCATCGTCCATCCTATTGGTTTTTTTGTATTTAACAATATCGATTAAGGTCCAATTCTTCCACCCACTGCACATTTTATTCTACCTTAATGTTAATTGTTTGTTCGGTGATATAATATCATTGTTTGTATAGTTATTCTTCATAGATATGAATTTTCTCACTTAATTATCTGCTCATATGTTTACTCGAATTGGTTATAGCTGAACATGATTTTGTCAAAGTATAGAAACTGGGTTCCTATTCATCAGCTGAATTACGTGAAATTAGAGTAAAGGGGTTCGGGTGCTAAAGTTTATGAAATTGAGCTTTTAATTGTTTATTGCTTTGTTACTTTCCTATGTTCGTTAGGAGCATGATTAGTCCGTTATCACCTGGGTAGGCGAAGCTTTAGGCGCGACTTAATCTCTCATCATGATTGTGTACACATTCGCATGATATAATTATGATTCTAAAAATAATTTGATGTTCGTGTTCGCGCAACTTCGGTCAAACTTTCTTACTAATAAAGTGATATTAATTGTGGACATCTACGCGTGACATGATTCTTGATGCGTCAAACAAATGGGTACACGTGCGCATGACTTGTTTTAAGATAATTTCTTAATTAAAAGAGGTAAATGCCCATAGGCACTAAAATAAGTAATTAGACAATTTAATTAAGCCATGTATAATTAAAGAGACCGTGCTAAAATCACAAAATTCGGGAATGTCTACCACCTTCTCCTGGGTTAACAGAATTTCTTACCCGAATTTCTGTATTTCACGGACCGTAAAATAGAGTCAAACTTCCTCGATTCGGAATTTTAAACCGCTAACTTGGGACACCATTAATTATCCCAAGTGGCGACTCTGAATTTGATAAATAATCCTTTTTCGATTGTCAATTAAATTGAAAAAACTCCCCTTATACCTTATTTTGGGTAAAAAAAAAAAAAGGAGCTGTGACACCCGTACCATATTTACCACCAAACCTGCTACCTGAATGAAGGTTTTCGAGTTTCAGTAGTTAAGCAAAAGTCTTGAAAAGATTCTTCTGGCGATTGTGTGGTGCACCAACACTTAGACACCATCATATATCCACCTCTTCTCCACAAATCATCAGAAGGAACCTTCCCATCCCATAATATCCATAAGAAGAAGGAGAATTTAAAGAGTAAACCTTTAGTCCAAAGCTTTTCATATTCAAGATTAATAGGTGCTCTATGCCTCAGAATTCTACAAGCACCACTAATAGAAAACTTTCCTGAATAGGTAGGCATCCATATAAGAGTATCCCAATAGTCATCACTACTGTCAAAATGCACCTCCTGTCTAATATGATCAACAATTTCCATAGGAAAAAACTCTCCAGCCGTTGATCATTCCAGCCTTCTTTATCTCTTAAATCAGCTACTTCCTGCAACTCCTCATTGATTGGAAACTCTTGAGGTATTACATGATACAAAGTACCTAAAACTGTCCAGTTCTCATGCCATATACTAGTGTATCCCCTATTCATTTCCCATAGAATTTCATGTTCCGCTTCCTCACTTGCTTCCTACATCTTCCTCTATACATGTGAACTTTTCCTAAATTGAACCACATTGTGTATTTACTTTTATAATATTTGTTCCACATAAAATTTGACCATAGAGACTTGGTATTCATGAACATTTACCACAACTTAGCAAAAAGTGCTTTAGAGACATCAAATAATGATCGAAAACCTACACCCCTTCCTCCTTAGGTAGTTATAGATTTTGCCATTTTGTCCAGTGTCTGCTCCTGCCTTCTTCCTTACTACTTCAGAAAAGCCTAGCAAGGTTTTGTGCAAATGTTCAATTACATTATCATGTGGATCAAGACCGGATATGTGTAGGTATGCTTTGTATGACACTATAAATCAATGTATATTTTCCTCCATAAGAGAGTAGCTTCCTTTTCCAAGAATATAGCTTTTCCATGACCTTCTTTATTAGATTATTATAGTAATCCTTCCTTCCTTTTATATAGAATATTGAGCAACCAAGATAAGTGAATGGAAACTGTCCTCTTAAGAATCCATTAATAGTCCCCACAGTGTTACATAATGATCCGACTACATTTGAATGCATGTAGAAAGAGCTCTTTGCCTTGTTGATCATTTGGCCATAAGTGTGTTTATATTTGGTCAAAAGTCTATAATTTTTTCTAAGGAATATGAATCAGCAGAAGCAAAGATTATAGTGTCATCAACATAGGCTAAGTGGTTAAGAGGATCAGTCCATTTAGGCATGCCAAATCTTTTATATTCTTATCCTCAAACAACTTGTTTAATGATCTAGACAATACCTCAACCGAAAGTATGAATAAAGCTGGTGATAATGGATCACCCTACTTGACTCCCCTTGTGGAAAGAAAGAAGCCTGATGCTTGCCCATTGATGAACACCGAATACCATTTTTTAGCCATTAAATTCCATACCATGTTGATGTAGCATTCAACAAAGCACATCTTCCTAAACACATGCATTAAATACATCCAATATACCATATCATATGCCTTTACCATATCAATATTGATCACCACATTAACAGGTTTGCCTCTAAGTTTTACATATGTGACAGTCTCATGTGCTAACAAAAATATTTTCAAATATACTCCCTCATTTGACAAATCTGGATTTATTAGTGAGATCAGAGATGGTAGTATCTTTTCCAATCTATCATACACCACCTTAGAAAATATCTTGTTGACAAAATTACTCAAACTTATTGGCCTGAGATTAGAGAACGTCTCAACCGTAGGGTTTTTAGGAAGCAGTACAAGGTTGGTATGAGTAATAGATTTTGGCAATGGTCTCCCCTCATAGAAAACCTGCACCATATTGTAGATATAATCTCCTATAATTTTTGAGAATTCCTGAAATAACATACCTATCAAGCCATCAGGGCCGCTAGAACTCTCCCCACTTAAACTATATACTGCCCCTTTAACATAATCTCCAGTAGGGATTATGTAAAGCTCCACATTTTAATCATTAGATACAATGGTAGGGACACTGTTGAGGAGTTCAAATGATATAGGATCATCTTTTTTTGTAAATTTCTTTTGGAAGAAATCTACTGCAGCTTTAGCCATATTCTCTTGTGTTTCTGTCGAATCACCATCACTTCTTTGAATTCACTATATTTATAACTTTTTCCTTTTGCCATTGACATGATTATGAAAGAACCTTATGTTCATGTCACCTTCAGCAAACAAGTTCATGCCTGCCTTTTGCTTCCAATAATGCTCCTTAGTGCTAAGATACTTCTTCAATTCAACTTGTTCCTTTTTAAGAACAATCCTATTCTCAATGGTTGGCTCATCTTCAAATAACATCTCGTTCACCCTAACAATATAATCCCTAATAGCTAGTTGTTTGAAAATATCTCCATGTCTGAGCTTACTCCAATGGGATAAGAAAGTTTTAACTCTTTTTAGTTTTGGCTTGAACATCCAAAATGGATCACCAATGAAATCTTCAACCCAATTTTGTCTTACCACGTCTTTGAAAGTCTCATGCTTGATCCAGAAGTTAAGGAACTTGAAGGTTTAACAAACTCCATAGCCTCTTCCCCATAACTCATTAACATTGGGGCATGATTAGAACATGTCCGAAAAAGATGTTCAACCTTAATATATAGGAAAAGATTATGAAAAAGGATATTAACAAAGATTCTGTTCAATATTTTGAAAATGCATTCTGAATTTTGCCTATCATTCCACCAAGTAAAAGGACTACCTTTAGTTCCAAGATCAAATAAACCACAAGAGAGTTCACACAAAAGGCAAAATCTACATATTCAGATGGATACATAGGTAGGCCTCCTATCTTTTCATCTTCATGTTAAATCACATTAAAATCACTTCCAATACCTAAGGAAACTCCATATCACTAGCTAAGTACTACAAAAAGTCCCATAGTTCCAATCTCTCAAGTGATGAACATTTAGCATATGCAAAGGTCATGATAATATGCTTACCAATGTCTTGATGATACACCCTAATAGTAACATCCTACTTAGTATCCATCATTACTTCCCATTCAATATCAGCATCAAAGCAAAACCAGATTTTACCCTTAACATTTGACATAAAAGCTTCCATACCTAACCTCCTCATATACTTTTAAATGTGCTTACAATTCTAGAAAGGTTCCATCAATGCAACAATGTAGAAACCATGATCTCTTTGCATATTAATAACTCTTTGAAAGGCTTGTTGAGTATTCACATACCTTATATTCCAAATCAGAGTCCTGATCATAATTTGGTTTGGGAAGCAACCCTTCTGAGCAAGATCGTTTTAGGTTGGGGGTTCTTTCTATTCTGGCCTTGCTTTCTTGTCTTCTCTCCACTCTGATCTCCAGCCCTATGTGAGAAATCAACATCTCTTGCTACTGCCTTGAAGTTTCTAACTGTTGATTCATCAGCACCTTCTTCTTCAAATTTCTCTCGATCTCCCACTGCTTGAATCTCCATAGGTGTGACATTGTGTGTAACAAGATCATGCAACCCTTGTATGGGTGACTTCAAAGAGATTGTGTCCGGCAAATCTGGGAGCCCGAATTCTCCATCGAAAGAGCATCTCTCATATACCCATCGAAGTTGGGAGCCAAGGCCAGAGTTCGTTTTCGAGGTTTACCTAAGAATTGATTTTGCTCCGACCATTGCAGCGGACCATGGCAAGCTTGGGGGAGGCTCTTGAGACACGCAATTTGACCTGACCAGGTTGGCCTACCTATGTTCTATTGTGAGGTGTTGAATCTAGCCAGGCTATCCTTGTACTATCACTATTTAGCATGTTTTACATTGTTAGGGATCCCCTGCCTATATAAAGAGGGTCCCCACCTTCTATAGGGCAAACTGATGTTGCTCCACTTCTCCACAAATGCAATATTATCTCTCTCTCTCTCTCTCTCTTTCTCTATCTTTTAAGTTATTTGTCTTCATCGACCTCGAGGTCGCCTTAGCACTCTGTTATTTCCTCATTTGTTCATCGTTATTTTGCTCAATATTGATTGTATTGTCAGCCCTCCTTTTCACACAACACCCGCAAGGGAGTAGTGTAAAAAGGAGGTGTGACAGCTCTGGCGACTTTGCTGGGGACATGAACCCAGAACTTTTGTTTTAGGGTTCAAGAATTCGAGCTTTGAATAATTGTTGTATTTGGCTTTGTTTATTATCTGATATTTTTACACGTTGGGCTCAATGTGCAAAATAATGCTTTTACCGCTTTGATATTATTTGAACTGTACATATAAACTGTTACGAAACCCTTCTCTTCTTATCTTCGGGGATGTGCTCGCTAGTCGAGACTTCCTAATCTGTTAGTGTCATATCTTGAAATAAGAAACAACAACAACAACGACCTAGTGAAATCCCACTAGTGGGGTCTGGGGAGGGTAGTGTGTACGCAGACCTTATCTCTACCCCGCAGGAGTAGAGAGGCTGTTTCCGAAAGACCCACGGCTCAAGAAGACCAAAAAAGACAAAGGAAGATAATGTTAGTAATACCACAGAAATAATAAATAAATAAATATATATATATATATATATATGAAAATGAAAGATATAACAACATGAAAATAAAAGGATGATATAACGCAAAAGCAAAATAGTATATCTGCCAAATTATTACCACAAAGTTATGACATAAGGCAAAACTCAACTACCTCATATCCTATAACCCTAATACTCGACCTCCACGAGTTCCTATCAAGTGCCATGTCCTCGAAAACCTGGAGCATCGCCATATCCTGCCTTATCACCTTCCCCCAATACTTCTTGGGCCACCCTCTACCTCTTCTCGAGCCCTCCACAACCAGTCGTTCACACCTTCTTACCGGGGCATCTAGGCTTCTTCTCTGAATGTGCCCAAACCACTTGAGTCTTGCTTGCCGCATCTTGTCATCAATGGAAGTCACGCCCACCTTCTCCCTAATAACATCATTCCTGATCTTATCCATCCTACTATGCCCGCACATCCACCTTAACATCCTCATTTCTGCTACCTTCATCTTCTGGATATGTGATTTCTTAACCGGCCAACACTCAGCCCCATACATCATGGTCGGCCTGACCACCGCTTTATAGAACTTACCTTTGAGAATCAGTGGCACTCTTCTGTCACACAATACTCCGGATGCTAACCTCCACTTCATCCATCCTACCCCGATATGGTGAGTAACATCGTTATCAATCTCCCCTCCCCCCTGGATAACTGACCCCAGGTACTTGAAGCTATCTCTACTCGAGATGACCTGTGATTCCAGCCTCACATCCACGCCCACTTCACTCTGCTCAGTGCTGAACTTACACTCTAGTATTCCATCTTTGTCCGGCTAAGCTTGAAACCCTCAGATTTAAGATTGTGTCTCCAAACCTCCAGCCTCTCGTTAACACCGGTTCGCGATTCATCAATCAGAACTATGTCATCGGTAAATAGCATGCACCAAGGCACATCCCCTTGAATGTGATGTGTTAACGCGTCCATCACCAGGGCGAATAAGAACGGACTGAGCGCAGAACCTTGGTGTAACCCCATAACAACCAGAAAATCCTCAGAGTCGCCTCCTACTATCCTAACCCGAGTCTTTGCCCCATCATACATGTCCTCAATCGCCATAATGTAGGGAACCGACACGCCTTTCGCCTTCAAGCTCCTCCAGAGAACTTCTCTAGGAACCTTGTCATACGTTTTTTT
This sequence comes from Nicotiana glauca, assembly GCA_026770625.1. Lineage (NCBI taxonomy): Eukaryota > Viridiplantae > Streptophyta > Magnoliopsida > Solanales > Solanaceae > Nicotiana > Nicotiana glauca. The sequence continues at coordinate 47,390 of MU738335.1, forward strand.
CTAGGTCAATGAACACCATGTGCAGATCTCTCTTTCTATCTCTGTACTGTTCAACCAACCTCCTAACAAGGTGTAAAGCTTCTGTAGTAGAACGACCCGGTATGAAACCAAATTGGTTGTCGGAGACGGACACCGCCACTCTCAACCTTGCTTCAACCACTCTCTCCCATACTTTCATAGTATGGCTCAGTAATATGATATCCCTATAATTGTTATAATTCTGTATATCACCTTTGTTCTTATGTAGTGGAACCATCGTACTCCATCTCCACTCATCCGGCATCCTCTTCGCCTTAAAAATAACATTCAACAACCTAGTCAACCACTCCAACCCTGTTTTCCCCACACACTTCCAAAATTCTACCGGGATCTCATCAGGCCCGGTCGCTTTGCCCCTGCTCATCCTACTCATAGCTCTCACTACCTCCTCAACATTGATGCGCCTGCAGTACCCAAAGTCACAGTGACTCTGGGAATATTCCAATTCACCGAGCACAATATCCCAATCCCCTACTTCATTGAGAAGTTTTTGGAAGTAGGTCTGCCATCTCCTCTTAATTTGGGACTCATCCATCAATACTCTACCATCATCGTCCTTGATGCATCTGACTCGATCTAAATCACGGGCTTTCCTCTCTCTCATCTTGGCCAGCCTAAATAACTTATTCTCCCCTCCTTTCTCCCCTAGTTCCTCGTACATACGAATATAAGCCGCAGTCTTAGCCTCTGAGACTGCCCGCTTCGCCTCCTTCCTAGCTACCTTATACCTCTCCATGCATGCTCGCTTTTCCCCCTCACCTATACTCCCCACTAAGTTACGGTATGCCTCCTTTTTTGCTTCCACTTTGCCTTGTACCATTTCGTTCCACCACCAGTCTCCTCTACGCCTGCCAGAGACGCCCGTCGAGACCCCTAACACTTCCTTCGCAGCCTTTCTTATACAGTTTGCTGTCATTGACCACATAGATTTCGCGTCACCGTTGCTCCTCCAAGCTCCCATAAGAAAGAGGCTCGTAAAAGTTACTAAGCCGTATGATCTTTCGGATCCCCGGTACGTAGCCCCCTCCTCGACTCGAGTTGTCCGCTCGGGTATAAAATCTAGAACAAATACCTAGGTTTTGAACCTAAAGTAACTTAGCCTCATGCCAGATCCCTAGTAGGAACGCTTATCTGCATCATGTGCATTTGACTCAGGGGACTCAACACATGGGTTGGGTCCATCTAGGATAGGTATATCCAAAAGAAAAGACCATCTTGATGCATCCCATGTGCTACATGATTCATTTATTCAAGGGTACAAGGTTCATTTGGCGGACCAATGATAGTTGAGGAAAAATGAAAAAAAAAGAAAAACAATGAAAAAAAAGAAAAAAATAGAGAAAAAGAAAAAGAGAAAACGAGAGAGGGTGAAGCGTGAAGATAAAGAAAGTGGGCCCGATTATATTTTCTGTAACATTTTTAAAAAAAGAAAAGGAAAAAAAAAAAGAAATGAAAAATTCAAAAAGATTATGCACTTTTCCATCATTTTTAAAAAAAAAATCAATCAAAAAATGAAGAAAAAAAATTCCAAAAAGAATTCCAAAAAAAAACTTTCATTATTTTCAAGGAAAATACGGAAAAAAAATATGTTTTCTCTAAATTAGTTATTTTGTTTAAATTCTTAATCGTATCCAATCTGCTCTAACTACGCATACCTGATTTTTGTCTTTCGGGATGTGATACGTAAGCAACCCACATAGGGTCCGGTCTTTCTAGTAAGCTTAGGTTTTCGGCTTTGCGGGGTCTTAGCCAAATATTGCACTTCTAGCCCCCTTTTGGCCAAATAAGTCATTTTGCAAAATAATCGCAACCATGTCTTGCATGTGTCTAATAGGGAATGTTATTGTCTCACATAATGTTGGTTTAGGTTTTTTCATACAGGTGTGGATCTAGTTACCGGAGTTTGAGCATGACAGATACTCAGGGTCATTGCATTCAGAAGTTGCTTGAGGAGATTATTATTTTATTTTTATGTCGTCTTTTACTTTTAAGTTTTGTATATTAGTGTCGAGTTTTTTATTACTATTGTAGTTTGCATCTGAAAATGTGCTGTAACTCAAAAGTCCAAAAAAAATATGGCATTTTATGTTTCCGTTATGAGTTTTCCTTAAAAATACTAATTCTAGAAATGGATAAAAATTTGAGGTTGTTATTCCCTTAGGTAATTGATATCTAGAACTTAAAATAAGTTGTTTTTATATTTCCTTTAGTATATTGAGACCAAAATTCAAAAAAAAAAGAAAAAATTTCTCCTAGTAACTTTTTTAAAAGCTTTCTTTAAGGTGTCAATAAAAAAAAAATAAGATTTTCTTTTGAGGTTCTTCTTTGGAAATGAAAAATTAAAAAAAAAATTATTTTCATTAGATCTTTAGGATATTGTACACAGGAAAAAATACTTTATCTTTTGTTTATCATTATCAATTCTTCTTTAGGCAATCAAAATTGAGAATCCAAAAACATTTCATTTTATTTTCGTTGCTTATTTCGAAAATTGGCATTGTGATATCAAATGAAAATTTAAAATATTTTTCTTTGGTTTGTTGTTAAGACCCCCCCCCCCCNGGGTGTTTGTTTCAAAAAGAAGAAAAATATTTTCTCGAGTTATAGAATATTAAATCTAGAAAATTCAAAAAAAAAAAAGAAAAAACATTTGTTTCTTTTATTTCTCTTTTTTCCCATCAAAGTTAGTCATTAAAGTAATAAACAAGAAAGAAAAATGTCAGTTTGTTTCCTTTATTCACATTCTTCCAGAACTACGCAAAGATCTGATTCATGCGGCGTCATGATACGTAGGAAACCTACATAGGGTTCGATCGAATTATTTTTTATTATTATTAAAAGAAAAAAAAAAGCGAAAAAAAAAACAGAAAAAAAGGTGTAATTATGGGACGTGAAAATGAGAGGAGAGAAAAGAGTAATAATTAGGAAAAGGGGAAGGAAAATGATCAAGCAAGTGCTAGAAAAGCAATGAAAAGAGAGGATTGAAATGAAAATTGGGATGATGGCAACTGACTTTCATACCCTCGAAGTCATTTTAGAACCGATAATTGTGGCTAGGTGCATTGCACATAAAGTGAGATTATCTTATGTTAAATGCCCTCACGCTAATGTGATGGCTTCATTTTGTTATATTCATAGCAGAAGGGTGGTTGGTTTGTAGTTTTCACAGTGGTAATTCTTCTCGATAACACGAAGTCAAAAGGCAATAGCAGACAGCAACAAAACTGGGTTGGTTGATACCGGTGCCTGAAAACAGTTGGTTGAATAGAGCAATGGGTTGGTTGAAGAGGTACAGATGATAAGACAACATATGATGGACGTGTATCACGCATGGATGGCTGGAAAGGCACCACCCCCGCCACCGCCGAGTTTCTTAGATACTACCCTTACCCAAACTCCGGTCATAGTGCCAAATGATTCCCCAACTCTCCAGCTCCACCTGCTTAACATTGCTTTCCCAACCGTCCTAGTAGCTCCATCACTCACCCTCCAATTACCTCTCCCCAAAATTTTCCTCCTATCGTGACCATTATCCCCAACAATGAATAATCATTCAAAGCTCACGATGCCCAATTTTACCCCGCAAAGGTTGCCCACAAGGTTCCTGACTCATACAAGCAGAGCCCTCGGGATGAGCTTCATGATGAAAATGAAAAGGTTACAGGAAATGCAGGGCAAGCTGAGATATCCATGAAGCTAAAAGGCGTAGAACAATCCTTAAAGATCATGCAAGGAATAGGAGACCAGGGTAGCATGGCTTGCAAAGAAGTATATGTGTCCCTTAACGTTCACCTGGCCGTGGGGTTCAAAGTGGGAAAATTTAACTTGTATGATGGGTGTGGAGATCCGGTAGCTCACCTGAGGGTCCATTGCAGTAAAATGAGAAGTGTTGGGGAGAAAGATGACTTGTTGATGGCATATTTCAAAAAGAGCTTGACTGGGGCAGCTTTGGAATGGCATAATCATCAAGATGTCGGTAAGTGGCCTACATTGGGTGACATGGCTCAATATTTTGTGCAACATTTTCAGTACAATAAAGACATTGTCCCAAACCATTCCTCCCTATCTTAGATGAAAAAGAAACCCAAGGAAAATTTTAGGGACATTTGGCTCAGATGGAACGAACAAATTGCTCGGGACAGTCCTCCCATTGATATAAAAGACGTTGCTGAGCTCCGCCAATGACAGGATCCAGCGGGTATTCTTGCTAAATGCTTTCAACCTCAATATCGACCCCGCGGATATCCTTGTCATCCTCCTCACTACTACTTCTCTCCACAGGACCCCCAAAATCGTACATCACTTTCCCGATACCCCATCCATAATGCACCACCATATGCTCCACATATATGAGGCCCGCAATGGCTCGCACCATGTCTACAAATGTCTTACCTACCCCCACAGGCCTACTGAAACTCTTTTGGATCAGGTTTCCGGCCCAATCAGGCATTTAAGAATGAGAGGTTGCAGAGAAAGAAAACATTCACTCCATTGGGAGAGTCATATGGCAGTCTATTACAAAGGCTAGGGAAATTGGACATGTTGAAGCTGATTCAGATAAAAATGCCAAACCCTCTTCCAAAGAAGTATGATTTTTCTCAAAGGTGTGCATATTGCTCAGATGCCCTGGGGCATGACATAGAGAAGTGTTGGCATCTGAAAGGAGCAGTCCAGAAGCTTATTGATGCAGGTGACATTACTGTGCAAAATCCAAATGCAGTAGATACTAGCCAAAGTCCATTGCCTATTCACAATGAGATGTATATGGAGGACATGATTTGTGTGGAAAAGGAATATAAGAATTATTCTGAAATCCTTTGAGGGCCACCTGCCGCAAAGCTTTCAGTGTTGTCACTCTTGGTTTCGGAAGTTGATCATATGAACGAGCTGACTAAAGGGACCCAAAAGCTATTTTCTAAGGACAATGAGATGAAAACTTGTGAAGGTTCCAGCAATGTTGATGTTGAAATCAGTGGCTAAGATGTCGCGCTTGGTAATTGGAAAGACGCTCCATCTCTTGGCTAGCTAGAGAGGACTCTTGGTGGTTTATTTTGTTGTCATTTATGTTGTCCGAGTTATTTTCAGGGTTGTAATCCGTATATCGTCTTCTGATTCAAACCCTTCTATCTATTTATTTTGCCTAGTTTGTTTTTTCTCGTAGTAAGTCGTTTAGTGTTATCTAGGGTTGTTCCAGGGTTGTAACCCTAGTTTAGTTTGCTTGTTTTGTTGTTCAAGACCTTTCACCGTCTGTCTAATGCAATTCTCTATTTTCTGCTATTTCCAGTCATTTTTCTTTAGTTCTCTTTCCTTTTATAGTTCTTTTCCTGTTGACTCTAGTAATATGACATGCATGCATAATTTTCAGCCCGATTTTAAAAGTCAGTTTAGTCGTGAAGCAATGAAACAATATTGAAGAAGTAAGGAAATTTGAGGGAAATAAGTAAAGGGATTTTGAGATCACTTTAAGCCCGAATTGTGTGAAACTGGGGCAGATAGAACATAGAGAAACACTATTGAAATACATAATGTCGCATCAGGTTGAAGCCAAAGGCAAGTTTTCCCAATTGTCAGGGGTTGTTCATGGTAAGGAAAATGAGAGTGTTGCCCAATGGTGCTTTGTATTCAACAAATGTAGGAGACAAATGTGCAGATATGGTTAGCAAGTCTGATACAATCAAGATGTTACAAATATTTTCCTTGGTTTGTTTAATTGTGTTGTTTGTACTTGGCATGTTTTGAAGATTAGAATGATGAAGGCATTTTTTTCTGGTAGCTAAATACCTTATCCTTCGTCACCCCTTTGAGCCTTATTTATTTTCTTTCATACCCCTCTTTTGGAATCAGTAGCAAAGATCAGAAACACGAGCGTAAAAGATAGGTAAAGGAAAAAGATAAAAGAAAGAATGAAAAGAGAGAGAAGAAAGAAAGGAAGAAGAAAAGTAGAGAAAAAGAGAAGAAAAAGAAAAAGCAAAACAACAAAAGAGAAAAGAAATAAAAAGGAAAAAAAGAAGAAAAAGAAGAAAAGAAAAATAGCAACAACAAAAATAGTCACATGAACTATGTTCGACCTGATTTCTTTTAAGGATACATAGGCAGTCTCACGGTTCGGTCCCATCAAAATAAAAATCCAAAAGCCCTCCAGCAAAGAAACTGGGGTAGAAGTTGTGATTATGTAAGAAAGATGATTCTGAAAGTTGTAAGTTTGAACCCATTCAATTTTCTTGAGCCTTCGTGATACCCTTTCTTTCTCACCCTATACAAAAGCCAACATTAAGGTCCAAAGAAATACCATCCGATTAGTCTTCAAGAGATTCCATGTCAAGCGAGTAGAGGTGAATCACATCAGGGGCAACACTCCGGTCCAAACAAGGAAAATGAAAAATGAGAGACTTGTTGGTAAAAACCCTCACGGGTATCGTAAAGCGATGAAAGCTGAGAGAAATAAAAAATGAAAGAGTCTTATTGGTGAAAACATTCACGGGCACCCTAAGGCGAACATGAGTTGAGAGATTAACAAATGAGAAAGGCTTGATGGTGAAAACCCTTCAGGTACTACAAGGCCAAGGCCAATGGTTTAAGTCAAGAAAGAACAACATATGCACCGAATGGGTGGAAATTAACACGCTTTGGGATTCATGTAAAAAAAAGGTTTGGTAAATGTCAGTTCATGAGCAATGCAAGAGATAAAGGGTATTGGGTTAGGACGGAGAAGAGGTATTTTCTGTGATAAGGGTGACAGAGAAATTAGTTAGTCAATAAGCAAGCAATGCCTTTCAGAGTGAAATCAAAGTTATCATGGCACGTGGAGGAGAAATCACCCTCAAAGTCAAGGCCACAAACCAACCACCATGTTTAAATTCACAAGTTTTCTTTGTCTGAAACAGGGATGAAGGCTGTGTTTATATCAAAGCTCAGAAGCTTGAATTTTTCGGGTGTAATGCCCCAATTCTTCTTACGTATAGGCTATTGAGAGGATCACACATCACCCTTAGGAAAAAAACACTGCTTAGTCTGGGTTTTCAAGTTATATCTTGTTGTAGGAGACGCACTTCCTAAATTGAGATTTTACCTTCAGGAGACACACTTCCTAAATTAAGAGTTTATCCCTAGGAGACGCACTTCCTAGTTTGTGTCATTTAAGTTACATCTATGAGACGCACTTCCTATTTTGGGTAATTGATGTTTCACCCCTAGGAGACGCACTTCCTAGTCTAGGCCTTTCAACTTATATTTTGTTTCATGAGATGCACTTCCTAAATTGTGATTTCACCCCTAGGCGACGCACTTCCTAGTTTAGGTCATTTAAGTTCAACCATAGGAGACGCACTTCCTAGTGTGGTTCATTGAAGTTTCACCTATAGGAGACGCACTTCCTAGTTTGAGTCATTGAGATTTTACCCATAGGAGACGCACTTCCTAATTTACGACATTGAGATTTTACCCATAGGAAATGCACTTCCTAGTTTGAGTCATTGAGATATTACCCATAGGAGACGCACTTCCTAAGTTGATTTACACCTGTAGGAGACACGCTTCCTAAATTTCAAGTTTTTCTTCTAGGAGATGCACTTCCTAGTTTGAGTCATTGAAGCTACACCTGTAGGAGATGCACTTCCTAAATTGATAGTTCATTTATAGGAGACACACTTCCTATTTTGGTTCACTGAAGTTTTTACTCCTAGGAGACGCACTTCCAATTTTGGTTCACTGAAGTTTTTACTCCTAGGAGACGCACTTTCTAGCCTTGGTCATTTAAATTCACCCAAGGAGAAGCACCTCCTAGTTTGGTTCATTCAGGTTTTATTTTAGCAGACGCATTTGCTAGTCAAAGTTTTTGGTTTTACTCGTAGGAGATGCACATCCTAGTCTAGTCTTTAGTTTACTCTCATCATTGCATCAGCAATATAAGTGATTTGCAATTTTGCTAACAAATCACAAATCTTCCTAGTGCAAACTGGGGCAGAAAATTTCGTTTATTTTGTTTGTTCTTATTGCAGGTACCCACATGGAAAGCAAGGGAACACAGAACATTTTAGTAATCAGGCACCCACCTGGAGAACAAGGGAAGACAGTTCAAGTTTCAAGGTAAAGCAGAAATGTTCAAATGAAGACGGTTCAAGTTTAGCAATTAGGTGCCCCATGGAGAACAAAAGGAAAACAATTCAAGTTTCAAAAGAAGATAGCACAAATTTCAAGGGAAAACAACAAGGTTCAAAGAAAGACAGTTCGAACATTGGCAATCATGTGCCTACATGGAGATAAAGGAATTCACTTCAGAATGCAATGCAAGTCAACAACAAAAGAAGCTCGCGGCAAGAATGCAAGTCAACAGTCTGAGATGATCAACAGAGGTTAGTCATAATAAAGAAAAAGAAAAAAAGTGAAAGGCAAGAAGTTAATCCAAATGCAGAAGTTAATGAAAGATATGGGTTGTTCAAGACATGGTCGAGGTCACAAGCACAGCATGCCTGGTCTTGATCCGAAAAGCTGTAAAAAGGATGAACTAGCACCTGAGACTAGCAAGCGTCAAGGTTCAAATCTAAAGTCTGCATGAAGAACCACTCAAGACTCAATATCAAGCTTCAGAAGACTTATCGATAGGAATCTTGTAACTCATAGTTGACAGGCTTAGCTAGTCTTTTTCATTTCTTTTGATTTTGATGTTATAACAGGACCGCAGACCGGAACCTCGGCAAAACGGCGCCTCAACTAGCTCTCCACCTCGGCGTACTCCATTATCTCACTCACTTCTGAACTACAGTGACCTGATTCCTTTATAGCCAAGGATATGTAGGCGACATCGGAGGCAAGGTGCGGTCAAATCTTTCAAAAATGCTTCCCATGGAGTATACAAACGGGCAAAAAAACCTCGTATCCGCTCACTTTATCTTTGCCCAAAAACTCTTCGTGTTTCCGAGCAAAGAGGGGCAGCTGTGAGCACTTGATTTTTGCCCTATATTAATTACTCCCATAAAATATTAGAAAATAATTTTTCCCAATTTTTGCAATTTTATAGGATTTTTTATAGGATTTTTGTTAATTATTTGCATATTTTGTGCATATTTAATTTCCATTGAAAATAAAAAAATACCAAAAAATTCCATGTATTGCATTTAGAGTTTGTGTTCATATTTTAGGATTAGATAATTAAATAATTGCTTTATTAAAAATGAAAATTACAAAAATAGATCATTTTTACATTCTTAGCTTTTAAATTTTGGATTATTAATTCTCTTTTATTTAGGATCAATTAATTTTTATAAATATTATAGTTAGATTAGCTTAATTTTACAATTTGAATAATTTAGTAATTTAATTTAGGTTTTTAATTAACAAAAAAGAAAAAAAAATTGGGAAAAAGCTGATTTTAAATTGAATTGGGCCAAACTACTTTAAAAGCCCAAAATTTTCTCCTTACCCATCCCAAACCGGGTCGACCTGAACCGACCCAACACCTAAACCCTACTGTTCTAATATAATAAGACCTAGGACCTAAATTAAACCTGGAGACTCTAATATAGACGATCGCTGCAATTCACTAAAGAGACCCTCCCCCATCAATCTCCTTCAACCATCCTAAACTACCAGAGACCCTTCAGCAACAGCCGCTTAACCACCTGACATCGCCATTCACACCAACCCTGCAACCCATCTTCATACACAAACAACCAGACGAATCCTCCACCACTGTTCTGCTTCTTCTTCAACCTTCCAACGACCTCACCCCCAAAATCAACATAACACAGCTCTCTGTTTTCTTCAGTTAATTGCAGATTCTTGTTCCAAAAATGGAATTTAGTTGAAGACATAGTCGAGTTGTGGTTTGGAGCCATTTCTGAGTTTGGGTCGTGTGGAGGGCAATTAAAGTTTCGTCTATTCAATGTTGCAATTCTAGTCGGAGTTGAAATTTTGTCGTTTGGCACTCCATTATGGCTATGTAATTGCTGAAAATTTTAGTTGAATGAAGCTTTAATTTCATATTCTCTAAATTTTCGATTTTTTTTCTCGGCCAGTCAATTGTTAGTTTTGGTTCGTCTATGCTTCATCGCCATTAATCTCGATTAGCGTCGTTTGAATTGATGACTGAATAGTTAGCATCTTTTCCGCTACCGCTTCTTCTTCGCCGGTCAAATTTCCAACAAGCTCGAACTCTACGCATCTCAGGTCTTTCTTTTCTCTCTTGTATTTCAACATAATCATTGGTACTCCTTCCCTTCTCTCTGCTGCTCGAATTTCTGCTACAGTTTTATTCTTGTTTGGTTAATCTCTTGTCGAGATTATTTTCGTTTTGAGAAGTATAACTGCTAATGGATATTGTTGGATGATTATTGACTCCCAATTTGGTGGTTAATTTTGGCTAAGGTATAGATTTTTGGGGGTCTACAGAAGCAAAGTTTCAGTTATGCACATAAGATTCTTGTGAAAACGATAGACTGAATTTAGTCAACATGGATGCTTTGAGTTTGATTTTTGTGTAAAATGTGATGTTTTGAAGCTTAATTCTTGTTGATTTATCACTGTTAAGGTGTTGTAATTGAGGTCGAAATTTGAGTTTGTGTTGATCCTTGTTTAATCTACGCTAAATTGTGTGCAGAGTTGAGCATTTGAGTCAGATTGAATGACCTAATTGTGTGCTTCATTTGTCGGAAGCAGATTAAAACCTATAATCGTTGCTCTCTTTTGGTTGATTTGCTTTCATGTTGTAGTTATTATTTCATAATAGTGAAGCATTTTCTAATGTTGTCGACATTTAGTGTGGATCTGGAGTTCGATTGGTATTGTTTTGAGCAATTGATTCGTTGGGGTCGTGTTAGGGTATTCATGGCCCGACTTTGTCAAATTCATTTGAATAAGTTACAAAAATCATATGTCTTTCCACATTGTTCTCCCCAAAGACCTTTGCAGTGGACCCCATAGTAGTGTAGGCTTAATTATGAACATCGTCGTTTCTTTAAATTGGGGTGCGTCGTGCCAAATAAAAATGACAAATTGCATGGACCTCACTTTACTTGTTTTTGAATTGATCCTTAGAATTCGAGGCGTGCCGTTTAATTAAATTCCATGGCTCTCGCGAATTGCAAATGCGAAATTACTTTAAGCACGTTAGTTTAATAATATTACCTTCTGAAACTCGGGTGCACATTTATGTGACCCAAATCCAAATCTCAACGATGTTAAAATATGTCAAAATCCACGGGTGCATTTATGTAACGTGGTTCGAGATGTGTTTTAATAACATTGCAATCCCTCTTTAAAATTACATAAAAGTGGTTAAAGAAGTTAAAATTTATACATAAGTTCATAATTGTTTAAAATCAGATAATTAAGCTGAATATAATAGTTGAGCGACCGTGCTAGAACCACGGAACCCGGGAATGTCTAACACCTTCTCCTGGGTTAACAGAATTACTTACTCAGATTTTTGGTTCGCGGACTGTTAAACAGAGTCAATTTTTTCTCGATTCGAGATTCTACCGGTGACTTGGGACACCATAAATCTCCTAAGTGGCGACTCTGAATCTTTTAATAATAATTCTCGTTTAGATTGTCCTTTAATTGAAAAAACTCCTTTATACCCTTTGCGGGTAGTGTAAAAAGGAGGTGTGACCAGATTTATTCTCCATACATTGTAAGACCTCAACATGCATGGCAAACTGTAAGACCTCAACAGGCATGAAAAATCTTGCAATTTTAGGATATACGTTGCATTTGTATGAATCCCTAAAGGGCATACCCTCAGTGTAGACGCCCAAAACTGCTTCTCGAGATCAAAAAATGGCCCTGGCCAAACGTACATGACTCTGGTCAAAGCGTCTACGAAAACCCCAAAAACGCAACTCGGGGATGCCCGACTGACGCTAAAAAGTCCTCCGAATCTACTTCGGAAAGAACCGGTTAAAAACAGGCTTCCCTCAACAGGAAAAAAATGAATCCCGACCACGTCGGCTCAAAAATTGCAATAGCGTCGATCTACTTGACCTATGAGCTATGAACCTTATGAGGTGCTTAAAACATCACCGACTACGACTCAAAATTGAGGTTCTTTCAAAACCGATGACAGGTCAGGCAAAAATATTCAATAAGACCTTAACGAGAGGAAACAAAGCCTACAAAAAGCCTCGGGGTCTCATACCAAAAGGTCTCTACTACCAAATAGCGTAAGAGCCATTGTCTCCGGCTAAGCAAGCCTTCGGGCCTCAGATCAAAAGGTCTCTACGACCATACAATGTAAGAGCCATTGCTGCCAGCTTGAACATTAACAACCTGAGGATAAAATCAAGCTCGATCGTAACCCGATTCAGAGATCGGATAAAAAATAGTTAACTAAGCAAAGCCTCCGGGCCTCATACTAAAAGGTCTCAACAACCAAACGACAGAAAGGCCGCTATCGTCGGTCAAAAACTTAATAAAGTTTGAGGGTCGATTACAGCTCGAGTCACAACACGAATCGGAGACTAGACCAAAAAAATTATGGCATATGCCCAAGGGTGTGACATCAATACCACTACTGCCAATCGGAATCTCCGGAAAGATCAAAGGTCAATTATAGCTTGAATCGCAATGCGATTCGGAGACTGGACCCAAAAATTGTAGCACGCCCAAGGGCACGGCACAAAGACCATTATCTCCAACTCAAACAAGCAGGGCTTGATATTATATTAAGCCTGAGACAGATTCCCAAATCAGAGACTGGCTTCAGGAAAATTGCAAAACACCTTAAGGCACGGCATAAATGCCATCATCGCCGACCGGGGAAATATGGAAGCTCAAAGATGGATTACAGCTCGAATCGCAGCACAACTCGGGAAATGAATCCCAAAATAAGTATAAAAATAGAAAGAGTGTGGAGGCACGAGACCCCCGCGGCCACTCTCGATGGGGATTGCATCAACCAGCCCAAAATAGGCCACAAAGCTAGACCACAGATTCAAAGCTCTCGCCGACTCTACATATGCCGAAATGAAAACTCCATATACAGGCAAGGAAAACAATGGAAAAAAAACATAACCTAAGCCTACAACCTAACTGACGGCCTCAAAAGTTTGCATCAAGATGCCTACAAATCCCCTGACGGTCCCTTCTTAACGGCTTTCCTTCTCTCTAGAGACCAGCCCCCACTTCTAACGCCGCTTGAGCCGCCTTCCAATGTGCCCTCGGTGGTTAACCTTTGAGGGCCCGGCCAAACATGATTTTTGGCTAGAGGCAAAGTCGGGCCTGTGTCGACGCCCCCTTTTTTCAAACGGGGTTCGGAATTGGGTATACGACATTAAGGATGACAACTCTATTCCCTTGCGAGAATTGGGTTTTTAGTTTGAGTTTGAAGAGTTGCCACCTAATGATTATAGCACATTAGGATACTTTTAAGAAAGAATTGAGATGAAGAACCAGAGTTTGGGTAAGGACTAGAAATTATCTCGAGGGGAAGGTGTTAAGCACTCCTCAAGATCCACAAGTGTGGTTCCCGACAATATCACAATTGTGACTTTAAGCAAGCAAACATTAAGACAGTTTCGCATAAAGACTGCAAGTAGTTATGCATGAAGGTTACTAAACATGCTAAAATTCACATGAAGGTTACTAAACAAAGAAGCGAACGAGCAAAAAATTTTTAGAGGAAAAAGGGGCAGTGCAAAAATCAAAACGGGGAATTTTAATGACAAACGAAAAGGTAGGATTTAAAGAATTGGGAGTTGACAATCTGAAAATAATTACATAAGGGAAAGGGGTCCTAGGTTTGTAAAATACATGGATCATACACACAACACCGGTAACCGATCGTACGCATAGTGTTATCGTGTGATCATTATCTCCATGTCTACCATTTCCACCCCATTAAGGTATTAAAGCGCAGAATGTCTTATTACTTATTGCATGCTAGTACCCGTCCCAATCCTATCAGTCCTAGAGGCATTTGGACTACTAGTCCTAAAGGGAGAGGTATTTGGGGCCTTTTGAGAGTTTCCAAAGGACAAAATACTAAGGCGTCAATCAAAACACATAATGCAAGTAAAGGGGAAAGAAAATAAGCAAGTAGGACTCAAGTAGGCCTCCTTAAATCAGATAAAGCCATAGAGTTTAGCATGTCTTGCACGTACTGGTTTGATCTTAAATTAAATTAAAGCGATAAGCGAACTAGTTCAACACATATTTTTAGACAGGAAGTCTGCATTTGCCTCACTCGTATCCAGTTGATTAAGACTGATCCAGTTGATTAGTTTACCCTTTTTTCTTATGTGCTGGATAGAATTATTGATTTTTTAAAACACAAGCTGGTTTTAAAGAAAAATTACAGAGTAAAAATAGCTCTGAGAAAAATGATACTGGTTTGTTACAAAAGTGGTTTAACAACTAAAAAAAATGAGTTTCAGGAGGCAGACTGGTTAGGAAAAAAAAGATTTGCCAATTTTTAACGAAAGAACTAAGTTGCAGATTGATTAGAAGATATTTGTCAGATAAATATAAAGAAATGACTTTAGGCTGATTTGAAAAATGTTTACCAGAGTTAACGAGAATAAGTTTTAGAAAGAATACCCTAATTTGATTGTGAGAAAATGTTTTAAGAGTCCAGAAAGAGTGTAGGAAGTCGTTTGTTTTAGTAAAATCGATAATGTTTTAAACAAGTGAGACAACTCTGGTTCAAAATTCCTATAGGCATGCTTTCTATACATTACTGCTTCTTGATACCTTTTTAAATACTAATAGAAAACCTTATAAACAATGATATCTATATTCCATTTTATTATTAAACCTAACTATTTGCCTAATGACGTTATTATATAAAAACATGCAAACTTCTATAGACATGGTACCTATATGCATAATTGCAGAATTTAGAAGTTAATCCTATAGGCATGCTTTCTACGTGTGAAGTTGCACAAATTAGAAGTAAAATCATATAGGCATGTTTTCTACCCTTTGTGCATAAAAGTAATCCCCCTCCCTTTTTCACTAAGTCCCCTTGAGTTTATACAAATTATTACAGACCAGTAGAATAAGACTAAAATTAAAAGTACACCAGGAGTTATCAGCTGCATCCAAGGAACCTAATTCAGACTTAGTGTCTAATAATATG
Source organism: Nicotiana glauca (assembly GCA_026770625.1). Classification (NCBI taxonomy): domain Eukaryota; kingdom Viridiplantae; phylum Streptophyta; class Magnoliopsida; order Solanales; family Solanaceae; genus Nicotiana; species Nicotiana glauca. Next base: position 62,502 of record MU738335.1, read on the forward strand.
AGATTGAACCACTTCCGAGATCAAGATTTCTAAAGCCTTCTCTTATCTAGGGTGTTTCAGAGATCCAAGGAGTTTCAGGAATCCCAGGCAGTGCTTACACCCAAGATATTAATCAGAATGAGTTATAGTGCAGTGTGGAAGAGCCATCCCTCAGGTGTCCAAGTTCAGAGGGAGTTCATGGATCCCAAGGTAAGGCTCACAAGAAGGGGGCAGAGCCTAGATTCTAAGAGTGTGTGCAAGTGCAATAGAGAGAGGTAGAGAGTGCCAAGGCAGGCTGGTGGTCATACCTAACTATAAGGTAGGATGGCACACCTCTGACCAAGCCTGTTCTGCCAAAAAATAAGAGCACAGACCAATTGAAGGTCAAACTATGGTCTGGCAGTGCCTAGGTCCCAAGCTCAGAATACATATAAAGGGGAAAGGGAATGAGAATTGGAAGAGTTTAGGAATCAGGGAGTCCAGTCCATATACATGAATAACAATGTCAAGTGTTGTCATGTTTCTGAACCATAACTCAACATAAAAAAGGAATTGGAGGATAGGGACTCATGTAAGAGCATAGCAAAAAAACAAACCAATTTACAAAAATTTACATTATGGAAGCAGTAAGCCAAACAAAGAATGGACATAAAAATAAACACATAGGGGAGTGGCAGAAATTAAACAAAGGTAACATACCAGTTGCAGAAGAAGCAAGCACTGAAAAGCAGGATAATTTCTAGCCAAGACACAATCAAAAAGAACCTTTATGCTTAAAACATCTAAGTGAATTTGAGAGTAAGAAGTAATGAATTGTTCGTGTGCTTGAACTCCTTTTGAAAGAGAAGAAGTACATGTATTTATAGTTTTTGAAAATGAGTAAGAAGTGAGGTAATTAGCCATGGACATGGAAACAATCACTAATCGGATTCAATTACACAAGTAATTGCCCTTAATTAAGGGATCACTTGTTAACGGGCGGTGATAGGTTTAAAAATAAGGAAAGAAATCAATTTAAGAGGCAGAGTGATTACTGCCATAAAAGTAGTAGTAAAACGATACAACAAGTGATTAAGTCCAAATACAGGAACATACTTATTTTAAGAAAGGATTCAGTAAGGCAAAATAAGGAAAGAAATCAATTAACCTTTGACAGGTGAATGAAATCATAATTTCACAAAGGGAAAGTTCGAAAATCTGTCACAAGTTTGAAGACCAATCAAAGATAGAAACTCAATAAACAAATAAGATGCACAAATATTATACATGCGAGGCCAAACTATGGCAAAAGGAAACAGCGTACAGTAATAGCATAAAGCTAGTAGACAGCAAGCATTTTTAGCATGATAGTCGCGTAGGTGAAGTTTCAGTGACTTACTAATAGAGAAAAAGATCAGAAGCCTGCAAAAGTCAAGTGAAAACCTTTCTGAAAACCTAGTCAAGTTTGACAAATAGCAAGAACTCAGAGTTAAAGGAATCACACAAAGAAAAGGGATGATGAAACAAAGGAATTTCAAATCAAGTCGAGCAATTTCAAATATATGCAATGCACTAGCAATTTTAGGAACTCGCATAAACCCCAAAGAAATTAGGGTTTTCAACACTTAAAGACGATAAACAAATGAAACAAACATCAAATAGTCTTAGATTCTCAAACAAATCCCAAAAATTAAGGTTTTCAAAACCTAAAGATGATAAGCAAATGAATCGAGCAAAATATTAGCAAACAAACTTAGAAACCCTAATTTGGAATCAAAAGATTTTTGAAAAGGAAATTTTGTTAAAACACTTGAAATGTCAAATATAGCATAGATCTAGCACAGATCTAAATAGATAAACGAAGAAGAACCTTGAATAAGCTAGGGTTTCTGGGAACCCTAGAAACGAGAAAGGCTTGGAAGAAACAAGATCAGATCCGGAGTCGATAAGGTCGGAATTAGGATCAGGAGTCTTAGACACGCCGAAGCAAGGCCAAAGATGGCTGGGAACCTCGAATCAACGAAGGTCTGAGCGAAGACCCTCGATGTCTAACCTAGAACCTTCAGGTATCAAGCACGTGAGAGTAGTAAGAGGTGAGTATAGGTCATCAATGGCTTGAGCGCCCATGAATTCCGGTGAGTTTACGGTGGATAGTGGCATAGAGCGATTAGGGTTTCGAGAGAGTTCGATAGCGTTTGAGAGAAAATGGATTTAGAGGCGGTGTCTCTGAAAGAATGGGGTGGGGTTAGGGGCGACGGTGGCCGTTGATCTAAATGATCAATAGCCAGGATTAAAAGGGTTATTGGTTGGCTCGGTTAAATGGGTATTGGGTCGAGCAATTGGGTTTAAATTGGGGTGCCAATTTGGGCTGAAATTTAAATGAAATTGAGGCTAGATTTTAAATAGCCAATTTTTCCCATTTTGTTTTATCAAAAATGGTATTAATGGTTTTAAAAGCAAATTAAAATACTGAGTAAACAAATATTACATAGATATTATTTTTAAAATGCTGGAACTAATTTTATAGTTATAAAATGCTATTAATCAATAAATAGACTATAATTGCAATTATATGCAATTTAGCTTTAAAAATGCCAAATAAATTTGTAAAAATATGCAAAAATTACCTTAATTATATTTTGGTGTAAATGTGAGAATAAAATGTGTTATTCACCAAAAATGACAAGTTTGGGAATAATTATTGGATTTTGTTGTATTAAAATAGGCAATAAATTTGTTTAAAAATCATTAAAAATGCCAAAACTCTTGGGTGTGATTATACACGCACATATATGCTGTTTTGGAAGTATTGTGGATATAAGATTACTTAGGGAAAAATTGGGTATCAACAGCTGCCCCTCTTTACCCGGAAAGGATGAAAGAGTTGTCGGGTAAAGATACGATGGCCAATTTTGATCGGAAACGGCAATTTGAAAAGGATTTGATAGATATCTGGTTTCTGAGCTGCCTACATATCCCTGGTTTTACAGGAATCAGGCCATATATAGTTCAGTAACCATTGACGGAATGTACCATTGGAGATTTGAAAGAGACGGACACGATGTTTATGTGGCAAGAGCTATTTGAAGTCTGATAGGCTATGGGAACCGGATGGGGATTGCTCTTGCCGAGATGGCCGTTGCTAGCCGGTATACCTGCAAGTGAGAAATATGCGCGTATATCTTGCATAAACTTAAACATGATGCAAGTTCCCGTTAGACCATGAATGTTGCCTTCGGACGGTTATGATGACGTCCTCAGACCATGACGTCCTGGGCCATGAAGCGCAAAATAAAGGATTTGCAGGCTATGAAATGATGTTCTCGGACTATGATAATGGTGCCTCTGAACCATGATGCCTTTGAATAATGATGTGCAGGATATAAAGTGGGCTCCTCGGGCCATGTCATGGTGTTCTCGGGCTATGAAGATGATGCCTCCAAACAATTACGCCCTCTGATGGTGTGGTGGTATTTCAACCCATGAAATGCAAGATTTGGCGGTATTTCAGCTGATGTGAATGATAAATCTAAATGGCGCTATTTTAGCCAACGGTAATTTAGATAAAGCTGGTAATGTTTCAGCTGAAGTAGAAAATGTAAATGGTGATATTTCAGCCAAAAGAAATTTAAATAAAGCGGCGATGTTTCAGCCGACATAAAAAATGTAAATGGCTATATTTCAGTCGACAGAAATTTAAATAAAGTGGCGATGTTTCAGCCGAAGCAGGAAATATAAATAGCAATATTTCAGCCGATAAAAATTTAAATAAAGCGGCGATGTTTCAGCCAATGTAAAAATGTAAATGGTTATATTTCAGCCTACAGAAATTTAAATAAAGCGGCGATGTTTCAGCCGAAGCAGAAAATGTAAATGGCGATATTTCAACCGACAAAAATTTAAATAAAACGGAGATGTTTAAGCCGACATAAAAATGTAAATGGCAATAATTCAGCCGACAGAAATTTAAATAGAGGGGTGATGTTTCAGCCGATGTAAAAAAGTAAATGGCGATATTTTAGCCAGTACGAGGGATTTGAACAAAAATAGGCGATGTTTAAGCCATGCAAGATTTAAATAAAGCTGGCGGTATTTCAGTCGATGCAAATAGAGGTGGCGATGTTTCATCCATGCTGATGGAGGTAGTGCTTAACCTCGGAAGGTAGAAAGGAAGCCTTATGCAATGCAAGAAAATGCAAGATGGGGACAGTGCTAAGTCTCGGAAGGCAGAAAGGTAGCCTTATGCAATGCAAGAAAATGCAGTATGGAGCTTAGTCTCGAAAGGCAAAAAGGTAGCCTTATGCAATTCAAAAAAATGTAGGATGGAGACAGTGCTTAGTCTCGAAAGGCAGAAAGGTAGCCTTATGCAATGTAAGAAAATGTAGGATGGAGACAGTGCTTAGTCTTGAAAGGCAGGATGGTAGTCTTATGCAGATAATGTAGATGTAGACAATTCTTAGTCTTGAAAGGCAGAATGGTAGCCTTATGCAAGATGTAAGAATGCAAAAAGGACGAATAGTATTAAGATCTCTCAACAGATAGTTGATTATGATATCGTGATTGCTGGGGATGTTGTGTACGAATAACAATCGTGGGTAAATGATTATTCTGACAAGTTGCATTCTTGGGAAAGTATGCGTACATAAATATACTTAGTAATATTGCAAGTCAAGTGCCTGCATCCAAAGAAAAATCGTGAGTTTTATAAGGGGGAATGGTTAGTTCGTTTCCAATGGCTTCTGGCGTTGTGTATCATTGGGGTAGCGTCGCTAAATAGCAGCAATTCGACCAATAGTTATGCATGATTTAGTAAATATAACGTAAGTATACAATCGAAAATAACTTTATTTAGATGAACCAACGACTGCGACGCGGTTCAAGACAATGCAACCTCTCTCACTCCGAAATTTTGAGGGTCCTCCTCAAAATTGTTGCCCAGTTTACAGGGCTGGCACTTCTGACGGCTGCGCTGAACGGTTGAAAAATCAACTTCAAAATTTTGAGGTTCCTCCTCAAAATTCTGCCCCAGTTCCGATAGCAAGGGGAAATGAAATTTTTATTAAATTGTGACCGAACCCATAGGTCTGCCTACGTATCTCCTCTTAAACGAGAATTAGTTCAGGCATTGTTCAAATTACATCATAAAGGGAATCATAAGTGGTTACACATAGTATCGTTTTACTGCATATGAATTGATTGGCTTCGGCCAGACTTCTCCGTCCATCTCTACAAGAATAAAGGCTCCTCCAGTGAGAACCCGGTGAACCATATACAGACCTTGACAGTTGGGAGAAAATTTCCCCTTGGCTTTATCTTGATGTGGGAATATTTTCTTCAATACCAGCTGCCCCGGTGTAAACTTCCTTGGCTTAACTTTTTTGTTGAAGGCTCTGGACATTCTATTATGATACAACTGACTGTGGCAAACTGCATTCATCCTTTTCTCATCTATGAGGGCTAACTGCTCGTAGTGACCTTTTACCCATTCCGCCTCATCCAACTCTGCTTCTTCTATGATCCTAAAGGAGGGAATTTCTACCTCGACGGGGATGACCGCCTCTATACCATAAACCATCATGTAAGAAGTTTCACCAGTTGAGGTGCAGACTATGGTGTGGTATCCCAGTAAGGCGAATGATAATTTCTCATGCCATTATTTGTGACTTTCGATCAACTTCCTTAGTATCTTTTTTATATTCTTGTTGGCTGCCTCCACAACTCCATTCATCTGAGGCGGATAGGCTGTAGAGTTCTTGTGTTTGATCTTGAATGTCTCACACATTGCTTTCATCAAGTCGTTGTTGATATTGGAACCATTATCGATGATGATTGATTCCGGAATTTCGAATCGACAAAAAATACGGTCACGGACAAAGTCTGCCATAACTTTCTTAGTCATTACCCTGTATGATGCTGCTTCAACCCATTTGGTAAAATAATCAATTGCCACCAGGATAAACCTATGCCCGTTTGATGCGGCAGGCTCGATAGGTTTAATAACATCCATTCCCCAAGCGGTGAATGGCCACGGTGAGCTTGTAGCAGTAAGCTTGTTTGGCGGCACCTTTATCATGTCTGCATGTATCTGACAGTGATGGCGCTTGTGAACATAATGGATACAGTCTGTTTCCATAGTGATCCAAAAATACCCTGCTCAGAGTATCTTTTTGCCAAGACAAAACCATTCATGTGCGGCCCGCAGGTCCTTGCTTGTAGTTCGTCCAATAGTATGGATGCTTCTTTTGCTTCGACACACCTTAGTAAACCCAAATTAGGAGTCCTCTTGTTCAGGATTCCCCAACTATGAAAGAAGTTGTTGGATAACCTCCGAAGTGTGCGCTTCTGAGTGGCGTTGGCAAGTTCTGGATATTCTCTTGCTGTCAAGTACTCCTTGATGTGATGAAACCACGACTTTCCGTCTGCTTCTTCCTTAACTTGAGCATAATAAGACGGCTGATCATTAATCTTTACTGGGATGGGATCAATGAAAATTGGGTCTGGATGCTGGATCATGGATGATAAAGTAGCTAATGCGTCAGCGAACTCTTTCTGGACCCTAGGGACGTGCTAAAATTCTGTCTTTGTGAATCTTTTCCTTAACTCCTGTATGTTATGCAAGTAGGGGAGTATCTTAAAGTTGTTGGTTGACCACTCCTCTCGAACCTGATGTATGAGCAAGTCTGAATCCCCAATCACTAGCAACTCTTAAATGTTCATGTCAATGACCATCTTGAGCCCCAAGATGCAAGCTTCATATTCGGCCATATTCTTTGTGCAAGGAAACCTGAGCTTGGCAGATACTGGGAATGCTGGCCGGTTTCTGATACTAGGACTGCTCCTATGCCAACTCCTTTGAAATTTGCAGCTCCGTCGAAAAACAACCTACCACCGTCATAATATTCTGCAATATCTTCTCCTACAAAGGACATCTCTTCATCCAAAAAATACGTTTTCAAAGGTTCATATTCTCCACCAACAGGATACTCGGCGAGGTGATCTGCTAAGGATTGACCTTTGACTACCTTCTGAGTCACGTAAACAATGTCGAATTCACTTACCAGGATTTGCCACTTGGCGAGCTTGCCGGTGGGCATGGGATTCAGGGAGATATACTTTAGCGGGTCCATTCTTGATATGAGATAAGTAGTGTAGGCACAGAAATAATGCCTCAATTTCTGAGCTACCCAAGTCAGAGCACAACAGGTGCGCTCTAATAGAGAATACCGGGCCTCGTACGGGGTGAACTTCTTACTGAGATAGTAGATGGCTTGCTCTTTTCTTCCTATTTCATCATGTTGTCCCAGAACGCAACCAAATGCTCCATCCAATACCACAAGTAAAGCATTAGAGGTCTTCTTGGCTATGGCAGAACAATGACCGACGGTGTTGACAGGTATTCCTTGATTCTGCCAAAAGCTTTCTGACAATCATCAGTCCATTTAGTGGTAGCATCCTTCTTCAACATTTTAAAGGTAGGTTCACAAATGACAGTGGACTGAGCTATGAATCGGCTGATATAGTTGAGTCTCCCCAGGAAATTCATCACATCCTTCTTGTTCTTTGGCGGTGGCAATTCTTGAATGGCTTTGACCTTTGATGGGTCCAATTCTATTCCTCGATGACTCATGATGAAACCTAGTAATTTTCTAGCAGGAACCCCAATGCACACTTGGCGGGATTCAGTTTCAGATTATACCTCTTCGATCTGTTGAAGAACTTTCTCATATCTTCCATATGATCAGTGACCTTCTTGGATTTGATGATGACGTCGTCCATATCTACCTCGATCTCCTTGTGTATCATGTCACGAAAGATAGTAGTCATGGCTCTCATATAGGTGGGGCCAACATTCTTCAAACCCAAATGGCATCATTTTGTAACAATACATTCCCCACGGCGTGATGAAAGCTGTTTTCTCTGCATCTTCATCATCCATCCATATCTGATGATAATCGGCAAAACAATCAACAAAAGACTGCAACTCATGCTTGGCGCAGTTGTCGATAAGAATGTGTATGTTCGGTAAGGGGAAGTTGTCTTTGGGACTAGCCCGGTTAAGATCCCGGTAGTCAACACAAACTCTAACTTTCTCATCCTTCTTTGGTACTGGCACGATGTTAGCTAACCATGTCGGATGCTCTACTACCCTAAGAACCATGGCTTTGACTTGCTTGGTAACCTCTTCATTGATTTTCAAACTCATGTCGGGCTTGAATTTCCTGAGCTTCTGTTTACCGATGGACATGTTGGATCTGTTGGTAGTTAGTGAGCGACAATGGACATACTGAGACCAGTCATGTCATCATATGACCAGGCGAATATGTCCTCATATTCCTTTAGAAACTCCATGTATTCTTCCTTTTCTGATGGTTACAGGTGAACACTGATGCGCGTTTCTTTGACATTTTCTGTATCTCCCAAATTAACGTCCTCAGTTTCGTCCAAGTTAGACTTAGGCCGATTCTCAAAATTCTCAACCTCTCCGATGACCACTTCTGGTATGTTATCCTTGTCTGAGTCTATATCCCTTTGTTGTGTTATTTCGTTGCAAATCACAATCATTGGTTCATCGTCAAAGTAAGTAATAATAATGTTGTGTAAATAGAGTAAATAATAGAAAAAATAATAAGAGTGAGATATATGATAAACTGAAATGCTTTGATTAAATTCATAATTGTTTGGAATATCGGAGCTCTTTTCAACATTAAAGACAATGTGGAAAGAAAATCAACTTGTAAAAATGAGATGCATGGTGCTTTTGTTTGGCCTTGCTACCCCGTAGCTTTTCGGGCCTTGGTGGTTCTAATTGACCAATTGCTAAGGCATTCTCCTCGATTCACAACTTGCATGGAAGGGCCTTCCTCCCCCTCCTTCTCGAAAAGAACATAGCAGTCCATATCATCATCCTCCAAAAACAGATTCTTCATGGCTACCAATGCTTCATCTTCCTCTGACCCATATATAGTATCTACCGATTTGAAAGTCTAACAAGGTGAGGTATTGGATGCTCCGGTGGATAGTAGGGGTCGCGCCATAGTGGTGATTAGTTCTTGAATTCTTCCTAAGTATAATAGTACCATAACCCGAAAGTAATGCTATGCTTCTTTAGTTTCATAGTCTTAGTGATCCACTGGAGGTTTTTGCCGAGTACATTTCTAGGTTCGTACCCACACCAATTCAGGATACTTTCAATCTTGTATCCCACCATTTATTCTTGTCTACAACGTTGACCCTTTCAATATGGTGGTATGTTTCTCTGCTTATTCTCCTTCTGCCTACAATTATCGGGATGGTCTGGCGACTATATATGGGGTTGCTACCATCGCCATGAATAATCACTTCTTGGTGATTCCATTCGAACTTCACTGCCTAATGCAGGGTTGATGCTACGGCTCCAGCGGGATGGATCCATGGTCTTCCCAACAGCAAGTTATAGGATTCCGGGACATCTATCACATAGAAGTCAACGTCGAACCATGTTGGTCCCATTTGCAAGCGTAGGATAATTTCTCTAATAATAGACCTTTGGGACCCATTGAAAGCTTTAACATTGATAGCCCCATCTTTGATCTCGTGCAGGCTCTTCCCCATGGTTCTGAGAGTTATCAGCGGATAGATGTTGAGGCCGGATCCTCCGTCGATCAACACTCTAGTGATGAAATAATCCTCGCATTGCACGGTGATGTGCAGTGCCTTGTTGTGGCTCAGTCCTTTCGGCGGCGACCCATCTTCGTGGAAGGTGATTTTGTGGCTCTCCAGTACTTGCCCTACCATATTTGCCATTTCTCCTCCAGTTATGTTGCTGGGCACATAAGCTTCGCTCAATATCTTCATCAAGGTATTTTTGTGTGCGTCAAAGCTCTGTAAAATAGCTAGGATAGAGATCTGCGCTGGTATCTTGTTCAATTGCTCAACGACCGAGTATTTCTTAGCTTTTATTTTCCTCCAAAGATCATCGGGCCCAGTTTCAATAGGCCATCTGGAGGCTTGCTTACTAGACTCGGCTAGGTGTTCTGGGGTGTAAACCCTCCCTGTTCAGGTCATACCCTTCATAGAAATTGCTTCTCATTTCTTGGTCTTCCCTTTCCACCTAGCTTCAGCCGTGTAATCCCATGGTATGGCATTTGCATGGAACGGTGTTATGTCTGACATTGCTACAGGAATAGGTTCCCTTGGTGGTAACACAACAACTTCAAAGGGTGTAAGTGCTTTTGGAACTCCAAACTCAACCTCAATTAGTCCGGGCCACTTTTCAGAAGAAGGTGCTTCAAATTCGAAAGGTATAGACATATTTGCTTCATTGTCCTTGGAGGGCTGATTCTACACGACAATTGGGTTAGGTGTGACCACTGGTTTCTTTGGTTCATCACCCTCAGCGATCAACCCTATCGACCTGTTGGGGTCCCAATCATCTTCGATCCTGATCATGTGAATGTTTCCATCTTTGTGGTCAGGTAGAGGGTTGTTTCAAACATTAGGAGCGGGCTTATTTGCTACGATGACCTTATTGCTGATCAAGGTTTGAATGTTGTCCTTCAATGAGCGGCACTCATCAATGGTATGTCCTTTCATGCCGGAGTGGTGCACATAGGTCTTATTAGGGTTGACCTACTGGGAAGGATTTTTTTGAGTTATGGCTGGGATAGGGGTGACATAACCAGCAACTTTAAGTCTCTCGTACAGCTGGTCAATTGGTTCGGCCATGACTGTGTATTGTCTGGGAGGTTTGCGGTAAAAAATTGGCCTCGGTCTAGAGAAACTTTAGTGGGTGGGAGGTGATTGGTAGTGAGAGGGTTGAGAATTATAAGCTTGGTGGACAGGTGCGGGTTGAGAGTATCTGGGTGAGGTGGGTTGATATGTGAGAGGCGGAGACGATTTTCAAAACGAGAGGTGGATTTGTATAAGAGGGCGCGGGTGCTTGGTAATTCGGGATAGGCTGATATGTAAGTGGAGGTGACAGGTAAGTGTGGTATTTTAGTGGTGATTTGGCTCCCTGTGCGACCATCAAAACACTCACATCCTTCTTCATGGACGTGCCACCAGACTGTAAGGCCTTGTTGGTGGCCTGCAATGCTTCAAGATTAGAAACCATACCATTCTTAATGCCTTCCTCAGTTCTTTCTCCCAGTTTGATGATATCGGAGAATTTCTGACCCTCGATCAACATCAAACTCTCATAATATTGTGGATCCTGAGCCCGGACGAAGAATCTGTTCATTTGTTCTTCTTCTAAGGCTGGCCTAACCTTTGTAGCCTCTAATCTCCAATGAGTAGCATACTCGTGGAACGTCTCAGTAGGTTTCTTCTTCAAATTCTAGATAGAATATATCCGGTGCATTCTTTGTATTGAACCGGAACCTATCCATGAAATCTGATGCCATATCTACCTAGTTTGTCCGTTTCTTAGGGTCCTAGCTGATTTACCTGGATAAAACATCCCCCTTCAGACTTCTCATGAAGAGTTTCATACGGATCTTCTCATCCCTTCCGACTTCGACCAATTTATCGCAATATGTCCTCAAGTGGACTCTTGGATCTCGCGTGCCATCGAACATTTCGAACTTGGGAGGTTTGTACCCCTCTGGAAGTTCAACATCTAGATGAATACAGAGGTCCTCATAATTCAGCCCCTTGATATCTTTGTTTCCTTCCACCGCCTGGACTCGGTTGGTCAACTTCTTGAGTTCTGCCGCCAAGTTCCTGATAAGAGAGTCTTTGTCATCAGACTCAGGTGCATTTGATATTGGTTGAGTGTAGTGGGGTACAATATCCACGTAGATGGCAGTGTTCTGGAGGTGGTTGTTTGTGGTGTTCAGTGGTTCGGGAATGAGTAGTGGAGTGTTGTTTAGAGTGTGGCATGTGTTGCAGTGTTGAGTATGAGTAGGTTGTATCTGTGGTTATGGGGTGTTCTGTGGAGGTGCGGGATTCTGGGTGTTGGGGAAGTTGACATCAAGAGCGGTGAAAGAGAATGATAAGTTTTCCATGTTCCGAACTTGATCCAGTTCTTCTCGAAACTTCAATAATTTCTTCTCAAGTTGGGCAGTAGTTTCCTTAGAAACCGGGTACCCTGAGGAATCTCAGTTCTTTCAATTTCCTTTCTGGCACTTGAATCTCCCATTCTGCCTTTGTTCTTGTTCCGGATAGGACTCGAAGGAGGAGGAGGTGGAGGGCCCTTGGATCTTTTGGAGTATGATGATGGTGCCAGAATACACGAACTAACCTTTGGGGAGGGGAATAAAAACAAAACAAAAACAAAAGGTAATAAGTTAGTTCGGGTTATGAGAAAAACGTGCAGTATTTAAACATATTGTGCAAGGATATAAATCGCGTCCTAATTTGGCTGCCTCATTGTGCCCGAGGTATGCCTAGCGACAAATAGTTTTGGAGAACTTATAATGTTAAATGCCTCATTTTATTGATAAAAATAAGATGAATCCATAACGACGCTAAATTACAGAAAGTAAAATCTCACTAGTGGCCATTGGCCTTATTACATTAAAAATAAAAAGACTCCTAACAACTTGGTCCCAGAAGGACCTTCCCCAGATTCGGCATCTTTTTCTCCCTCGAATAGCTTGACCGGCTCGCGTACTCCTAGCAGCAAATAAGCTCGGGCCAAGTGTCCGCCTGCATTCCCTTCAGTGTTTTGACAGTCTTCAATCCTCTTGATGAACATTCCTTCTAGCTCTACTAGACCCCGCTCCAAATACCCTAGTCGCGTGTTGGCGCTGACAGCCATATCTTTCACACTATCGAATTCTCTTGCATAGTTGATTATACTTAACCCATGCTTCAGCATGCTCGTCGATAATTCTATGTCCTCAAATGGACATGGGCTGACCCATGACATTGTCTTCCAACCAACCTGAATAGTGCCGCACACAATCGGTGTGATACCTGTCTGACTCAATAGATTCTTTCCCCAAAATGAGTTTGCAATGCCACATGTACTAAGCTTGGCACTTGTGAGGGCTATCATTGTCCTGGAAGTCAGCCTTGAAGTGAATCATTTTGTCGACCCTTGGTATGATTTGGTTTCTCCTAGCCTGCCTCATGGCTCGAAGGCGAACGTAGGGATAAGATCCTCTCAGACCAATTAGTATGAGAAATGGTGCATCTCGTGATCGAACAATGAATTCTTCCATAGGGAACCACTCGACCATCCACTGTACCTGGTCTTCTTTCAGATTCTCAAATAATTCTACCCATCCTCCAGTGTCCTCTAGTTGAGCGAACATGTTAGGCATATAATTCATACGCCTTGGCTGGTGGAAGGCGATGTGATCATCCCAGTTTCTGCATAGGATCTCTTGCCGGAATTCTCCTTTCTGGAGGTGCTCCATGAGCCAGAGCTGAAGTAATAAGTTGCAACCCTCAAAAATGATTGGCCTTTTGCTGACAGTTGTCCAGGGCTGGTATATCTCAGCAACGATCATGGGCACTATACTGAAAGGCTGCCCGCCAATTCCTTCCATCAGAGTCTTGGTTACCATGGGCAGTCTGGTATGGATCCTAGCCTTCTTCATAGGGAACACTATCATTCCCAAAAAGCAGAACATAAAAATGAAGACCCTTCTGTGGATATGCCTCAATGAGGTGAGGGCGAATTCATCTGAATAGGTGCAGTATGACTTGCTATGGTCGTACCTCTCGTACAGATAGTCGAATGGGATGTAAGAGTCTTACAAACAGGTTAAATCTGGATTCTTCTTCAGTCCCATCATCTTAAGGAAACCCCTACCCATGTGATTCTCTAGCGTAAGCAAACCCGGAGTCTCCCAAGGGATACCAGCTAAACCTCCTATTTCTTCGAGCAAAGGAGTCATTTCAAGGTCCCCAAAGCGAAACACGGACCTGTCACTATCCAATAGCAGTGTCACAGCCTCTATTATTCTGTTGTCATGCTGGATTTCTAGAAGGGAAAGCAAATTCCCTAAGTATTTGCGGACGAGCGTCTGATTGCTGGAGTGGAGGTCTTTCCACCAATTCAGAGCCTTGGATGAATGTTGGTTACCATGTCAAATCTGGGGACTTTGTGCCTCATTTTCTACAAAACAAAGCGTTAGGCCCTTACCCCACCAGACTCGACTATTTAAACCAATAATTAGCATAGAAAGCATTTAATTATCCAAATAAATGCACAGAACATGGAGGTGCCCGTTTGGGTTTCAAGGAAACCGATTGAATTTGGACAAGGCTATCCTAATGAGTCATTATGTGGACAACATAATTGACTCAGCTTGTTTGACCATGATGCATGTACAGTTTAAACGGAGTTAGATTTCTATTAGGATACTAGACATGTACCCTTTAGCGAACAACTCAAGAGGGAAAGGCACGGAACCGTCGACTAGTTTTACCGCAAATACGCCTTTGCCAAATTTAAAGGGTGATAATATTGGAAGGGCGCAACCACTCATTATAAGCGTTGCTATTGTATTTGTTTGGCATGAGTAGAATATGATGTTGAAGATATAGTTTACAAGAATGAAACAAATTGACATGTATTTCCACGTCCACAAAATAAATGTTTACAATAATTGCTCAAAATTACAACAGTATTGATGGAAAGCAGTAAATGAAAGCATTAAAGAAAAAGAAACAAAAGACAAGTCAGTTTCGAATAAAGGCATTAAACAAAGCAATTAAAGAAAGCAATAAAGTCACATATAACATGAAATGGTAAAACCCTAAAGAATCCCCAGCAGAGTCGCCATGCTGCCGACGCCCCCTTTTTCCAAACGGGCTTGGAATCGGGTATACGACATTCGGGAGGACAACTCTATTCCCTTGCGAAAATCGGGTTTTTTATTTGAGTTTGAAGAGTTGCCACCTAATGATTATAGTGCATTAGGACACTTTTAAGAAATAATTGAGATGAAGAACCAGAGTTTGCGTAAGGGCTAGAAATTATCTCGGGGGAAGGTGTTAGGCACCCCTCAAGATCCACTACTGAGTTTCCTGGCCATGTTACGATTGTGACTTTAAGCAAGCAAATGTATAAGACAGTTTCGCATAAAGGCTGCAAGTAGGTATGCATGAAGGTTACTAAATAGGCTAAAATTCACATGAAGGTTACTAAACAAAGAAGCGAACAAGCAGAAAATTTTTAAAGGAAAAAGGGGCAGTGCAAAAACCAAAAAGGGGAATTATAATGACAAACGAAAATGAGGGATTTAAAGAACTGGGAGTTGACAATCTGAAAATAATTACATAAGGGAAAGGGGTCCTAGGTTTGTAAAATACATGGATTATCCACACAACACCGGTAACCGACCATACGCATAGTGTTATCGTGTGATCATTATCTCCATGTCTACCCTTTCCACCACATTAAGGTATTAAAGCATGGAATGTCTCGTTACTTATTATATGCTAGTACCCGTCCTAATCCTATCAGTCCCGGAGGCATTTGGACGACTAGTCCTAAAGGGAGAGGGGTTTGGGGCTTTTTGAGAGTTTTCAAAGGACAAAATACTAAGGCGTCAATCAAAACACATAATGAAAGTAAAGGGGAAAGAAAATAAGCAAGTAGGTCTCAAGTAAGCCTCCTTAAATAAGCCATAGAGTTTAGCATGTCTTGCACGCACTGGTTTGGTCTTAAATTAAATTAAAGCGATAAGCGGACTGGTTCAACACATATTTTTAGACAGGAAGTCTGCATTAGGCTCACTCGAATGCTGTTGTTTAAGAATGATCCAGTTGATTAGTTAACCCTTTTTGCCTATGTCCTGGATAGAACTACTGATTTTTTAAAACACAAGCTAATTTTAAAGAAAAATTACAAAGTAAAAATAGGTTTTAGAAAAGGGTACTAGTTTGTTACAAAAGTGGTTTAACAACTAAAAAAACGAGTTTCAGGAGGCTGACTGGTTAGAAAAAAAAAGAGTTGCCAATTTTAAACGAAAGAACTGAGTTGCAGACTGATTAGAAGAGATTTGTCAGATAAATATAAAGAAATAACTTTAGGTTGATTTGAAAAATGTTTACCAGAATTAAAGAGAGTAAGTTTTAGAAAGAATGCACTAATTTGATTGTGAGAAAAAGTTTTAAGAGTCCAGAAAGAGTGTAGGAAGTCATTTGTTTTAGTAAAATCGATACTATTTTAAACAAGTGCGACAACTCTAGTTCGAAATTCCTATAGGCATGTTTTCTATACGTTACTGCTTCTTGATACCTTTTCAAATACTAATAGGAAACCTTATAAACAATGATATCTATGTGCCATTTTATTATTAAACCTAACTGTTTGCCTATTGACGGTATTATATGCAAACATGCAAACTTCTATAGACATGGTATCTATATGCATAAATTGTAGAACTCAGAAGTTAAATCCTATAGGCATGCTTTCTGCGTGTGAAGTTGCACAAATTTGAAATAAAATCCTATAGGCATGTTTTCTACCCTTGTACATAAAAGTACCCACTCTCTATTCACTAAATCCCCATGAGTTTATATAAATTACTACATATCAGTAGAATAAGACTAAAATTAAAAGTACATCAGGAGTTATCAGTTGCATCCAAGGAACCTAATTTAGACTTAGTGTCTAATAATACGAGATTGAACCACTTCCAAGATCTAGATTTCCAAAGCCTTCTATTAACTAGGGTGTTTTAGAGATCCAAGGAGTTTTAGGAACCCTAGGTAGTACTTACACCCAAGATATTAATAAGAATGAGTTATAGTGCAGTGTGGAAGAGCCAGCCCTCAGGTATCCAAGTTCAGAGGGAGCTCATGGATCCCAAGGCAAGGCTCGCAAAAGGGGGGCAAAACCTAAGTTCTAAGAGTGAGTGCAAGTGCAATAGAGAGAGGTAGATAGTGCCAAGGCAGGCTGGTGGTCATACATAACCGTAAGGTATGCTGGCACATCCCTGACCAAGGCTGTTCAGCCAACAAATAAGAGCACAGACCTATTAAAGGTCAGACTATGGTCCGGACTGCGATTAGGACACTGCCAGACCAAGGTCCCAAGCTCAGAATACATATAAAGGGGAAAGGGAATGGGAATTGAAAAAGTTTAGGACTCAGGAAGTCCAGTCCATATTCATGAATTACAATGTCAAGTGTTGTCATGTTTCTGAACCATAACTCAACATTCAAAAGGAATTGGGGGATAGGGACTCATGTAGGAGCATAGCAAAGAAACAAACCAACTTCTATAATGTATGGAATGAAAAATAAACACATAGGGCAGTGGCAGAAATTAAACAAAGCTAACATACCTATTGCAGAAGAAGCAAGCAAAGAAAAGCAGGATACTTTCAAGTCAAGCCACAATCAAAAAGAACCTTTATGCTTGTGAGTTCAGAGAAGTTGAATGATTAAAAAATCTAAGTGAATTTGAGAGTAAGAAGTAATGACTTGTTCGTGTATTCAAACTCCTTTTGAAAGAGAAGAAGTACATGTATTTATAGTTTTTGAAAATGAGTAACAAGTGAGGTAATAAGCCATAGACATGGAAACAATCACTAATAAGATTCAATTACACAAGTAATTGCCCTTAATTAAGGGATCACTGTTTAAGGGGCAGTGATATGTTTAAAATAAGCAAACAAATCAATTTAAGATGCATACTGATTACTGCCATAAAAGGAGTAGTAAAACGATACAACAAGTGATTAAGTCCAAATACAGGAACATACTTATTTTTAGAAAGGATTCGGTAAGGCAAAATAAGGCTTAACAGACAAATGAAATAAAAATTTCACAAAGAGAAAGTTCGAAAATCAGTCACAAGTTTGAAGACCAATCAAAGAGATAAACTCAATATATAAATAAGGTGCACAAACACTATACACGCAAGGCCAAACTATGGCAAAAGGAAACAGCGTACAGCAATAGCATAAAGCTAGTAGACAGCGAGCATTTTTTGCATGATAGTCACGTAGGTCAAGTTTCAGTGACTTAGTAATAGAGAAAAAGATCAGAAGCAAGCAAAAGTCAAGTGAAAAACTTTCTGAAAACCTTGTCAAGTTTGACAAATAGCATGAACTCAGAGTCAAAGGTACCACATAAAGAAAATGGATGATGAAACAAAGGAATTTCAAATCAAGTTGAGCAATTTCTAACACATGCAATGCACTAGCAATTTTAGGAACTCGCATAAAGCCCAAAGAAATTAGGGTTTACAACACTAAAAGACAATAAACAAATGAAACAAACAACAGATAGTCTTAGATTCTCAAACAATTCCCAAAAATTAATGTTTTCAAAACCTAGAGATGATAAGAAAATGAATCGAGCAAAATATTAGCAAACAGACTTAGAAACCCTAATTTGGAATCAAAAGATTTTTGAAACAGAAATTTGGGGAAAACACTTGAAATGTCAAATATAGCACAGATCTAAACAGATAAACGAAAAACAACCTCGAATAAGCTAGGGTTTATGAAGAACCCTAGATACGAGTAAGGCTTGGAAGAAACAAGATTAGATCCGGAGTCGGTATGGTCGGAATTAGGCTCAAGAGGCTGAGACACGATGGAGCAAGGCCGGAGATGGTTGGGAACCTCGAATTAACGAAGGTCTGAGCGAAGACCCTCAAAGTCTGGCCTCGAACCTTCAGGTATCAAGCACGTGAGAGTAGTAGGAGGTGAGTATAGGTCGTCCGTGGCTTGAGCGGCTATGAATTCTGGTGAGTTTGGGGTTGAAAGCGGCAGAGAGCGATTAGGATTTTGAGAGATTTTGAGAGCGTTTGAGAAGAAAGGGATTTAGAGGCGGCATCCTTGAAAGAATGGGGTAGGGTTAGGGGCCGTTTGAAATTAAAAAGGAAAGGAAAGACGGTGGCCGTTGATCTAAATGATCAACGACCAAGATTAAAAGGGTTATGGGTTGGGTCGGTTAAATAGGTATTGGGTCGGGTAATTGGGTTTAAATTGGGGTGCCAATTTTGGCTGAAATTGAAATAAAATTAGGGCTAGATTTTAAATATCCAATTTTCCCCTTTTATGTTATAAAAAATGGTATTAATGGTTTTAAAGGCAAATTAAAATATTGAGTAAACAAATATTACATAAATATTAACTTTAAAATACTATAACTAATTTTATATTTTAAAATGCTATGAATCAAAAAATAGGCTATAATTGCAATTATATACAATTTAGCTTTAAAAAAGCCAACTAAATTTGTGAAAATATGCAAAAATTACATTAATTATATTTTGGTGTAAATGTGAGAATAAAATGAGTTATTCACCAAAATGACAATTTTGGAAATAATTATTGAATTTTGTTGTATTAAAATAGGCAATAAATTGGTTTAAAAATCGTTAAAAATGCCAAAACTCTTGGGTGTGCTTATAAATGCACATATATGCTATTTTGGAAGTATTTTGGGTATAAAATTACCTAGGAAAAATTGGTTATCAACAGCCTGCCCCTCCAAAGGCCCTTTCCATGTAGTAATCTTCAGTGGCAGCACCTCCCCCATCCAAAGATACAAGCGCCTCGGCCTCGGCTCTGATCCGAAGTAGTGCAGCCACCAGCTTGGAACAGAGATCCTTATGCTTGCCACTATCCTCCTTCCCATCTTGAAGATGGAGCTCAAATAAGGAAATCATCCTAGCAAGGTTGTCCCTCTCAAAAGTCACCTCATCCACATAGCTGCTAAGCTCGAGGATTTCAGCATCCCTGGCCTGAAGCTCCCTCTTTGGCGAAAGCGTCTCCCTCTTCATAAGTTGGGGCCCAAAGAGTTAAAAGAAATAGACTCCCGTGGAGGCTCAAAAAATAGCAAGAACGAAGGATGAATAACCTGTTCGGTTAAAATGACTTTCTCATGTTCGCGAAGGCTCACCTCATCCTGATACTGGGCGAGGGTTTTGCTGTAAAGCATTTCGTCCTAAAAGAGCATAAAAATATTAAGAAAATAGATATCAGAACGGCCTGACACAACAGAAAGAGGATGAAGGGGTTTATCTTCTTATATAGCATGTCCGTCTTGCAAAAAATAATGGGTGCATCAACCCCAGAGCTACCCTCAAGGATGATCGCCAGACCCCCAAGTATGTCTCCACCTTCGACTAGTGCACCCACCTCGGGAAGATCCGTACAAAGTTCGTCTCGCACTCCAGAAGGTTGAGGTGATCCCTTCTTCGGGGAATTAATGATAACTAATGAGCTAACAGGGTCAGCTTGAATGTCCGCCCCCCGTTCATTCGGGGTCACTGATCGAATTCCTACAAGCCGCATGCTGAAGACATCCTGGCGCGCAGAGGACTCCGGCTACCTGCTGGATCAAAACCAGTACTTGATACCCTATATGTTGCATCGCCACTATGAAAACAGGCCGTGTCAGCATCAAAATCCTATCTGCAGGCATTCATCTCCTCGACTCGAAGAGCACACGGTCCCGAACGATCTTCGAAGGGTGCCAAAGGGCTGTTTTCTCCCTCACCGTCAGCACGAGGATTTCCCGCTGCGCCTGAAGCCGGAATTGATAAGTCAACCTTGGGCTCCTCAACTTTGGTTCTCTTTGGCTCTAACAGATCGATTGGAGCTTCCCTCCGCCTTTTCTTCTACTCGTCAAGCATTTGAATATCCCTTCCTTCGTGCGACACTTCCTTTAGTGGTAAGACCCCTCCCAGACCTGCATAAGTATAAGGATTAAAAGCGCAGAAAGTGAAAAGCCATTGTGAGTACGTGATTTTTGCCATGCTTAATTTGCTCTTATAAATTCATTACAATTAGAATTTTTTCTTTTATTATTCAAATTTTTAGGTATTAATTGTATGATTCTGTGTCTCGTTTGCATTTTCTGAGCATTTTTAGTTGCTATAATACATAAAAATACACAAAAATAGTACACTTGCATTTAAAATTCGATTTTTATATTTTTGTCAATTAATATTACTAAAACAAGAGAAAATAACAAAAATAGTCTTTTCACAATTTTAATCTCTACATTTTACATTCTTTGGTTTAGCTTTCTTTAAATTTGGAATTAGTTAATTTTAGAAATTAATTAGCATCATTTTAAATTTTGATTTGAGTCTTTTATTTTACATATTACATAAAATCAGAAAATTCAACAAAAAATAACAATAATAATAATAATGATGATAAACAACTAAATAAAGGGAAAACAAATTAACAAAAAGGAATTAGGCTAGTTAAATTGGGCCAATTTTGGTTTAAGTCCTAACGACCCCATTCCAATTTGCTTCTGCCCAGCCCCTTTGGCCCAAATCAACACACCCCAGCCAAATCCACTAAATTCCCCTTCCAGCCCCCCCCCCCCCCCATATACAAAACGATGTCGTTTTGACGTCGTTTAATCTGGATCGTTCATCGTGCCTCATCCAATGACCCCTATTGATCCCCTATTTTAATTAAAAGTGTCTGAAAACATACCCCAAACCCTAAAATATTATACACCATCCTTGTACTAACCCCCTCTCCCTGTAATGCCGGTGACCGCCCCACCGTGTCTCCGCCACCCACCGCCGTCCGCCGCCGGCTGGAAATCGCCTCCGCCGGCGGCAATGCTCCAAACAACCCCAAAATTTCACCCCATACTCTCCTTCACCTCCTCTTTCCAACCCTCACATCCGTTTCCCTGAAATCCCCGCCGATTTCTCGAATCTCAGATCAAAAGTCCGGCCAAAACGCAAACTAATCTAAATCCACCAAACTTACACTCCTTAATCTCCTTAATTCCCTCAGCCCAAATATGCAATTATTTCCCTTCGAATCTTACCAGAGGGCCTCGAATTTTAAATCAAAAATTGGTCACAAACCCTAATGGCTACAATTTGGGAATAAAAGGTGTCCGGGCCATGATAACCTTTTATTAGGTGTTTTCTCACGAAACCACCTAATTAGGGGCGATTATGGTCTGAATTTATCAAAGGGAAGGGTTCATCTGTTTCGAGTCTAAGCCGGAGGTATGTCATTTTTTGATTTCTTTTTGTTCTTGTTTCTCAATTCCTATTCTGTTGCTAAGATTTGTGTTTGTTTTATTTTTCTCCTTCTTTTTTGAAATTTCTTTATCATTGCAGGATAATTTTGGTTTAAGTCTTGTTTGTTGATTGTTAAATCTCAGTAAATTTTGATACTGATGTATTAAGTTGTTGTTTGATTTAATCCTTAATTGCTTCTGAATTATAGTAATGTTGATAATTGGTTTTGATGGATTCAAATCGGAATGTAGTTAGGTTTTATTTTTTGATTCAAGGGTCAATTAGGTTTTCCAACCAATTTGTTACTTTTAGTTTTTAGTTTAATTGTGTTTCAAATTTGCTTTGGGTGTTGTTTGATTTTGTTTAATTTCTGCTAGTTTACTTAGTTTAGTTTAATTATTTTTCAATTTAGTGTTCACTTTCAGATTAATTAGGTTGTGGATTGGTTATAGCTGATTTAGATTAAATAGGTTTAACTATAGTTAATTTTTAAATCAAGTAAAGGGTTTGTTTGGTTGGTAATTTCAGGGGAACTTCAGGGTTAATTTAGGTATAGAAAAGAGTAGTTTTGTTAAAAATAGTAATTTCAAAACAAAAGAAAGGGTAGTATAGGCATTGTATAGTTAAAAAAATACCCTAAGGCCTTATAGAATAGGACTTTAGTGTAGATTTCAGCAAACTTAGGGTAGTAACTTGAGAAAAAGTTAGAAATTGAAGGTTTAATAAGTAAAATCTGAAATTAAAAGAGGAAAAAAGTGTGTGAAAACTTCTAAAACCTTCTTCCCATTCTTTGCCTATAAAAGGAACCCCTAATGCTTTCTTTAACAAGTTTAGACACCCCTGAAAAATTTCAAAAGTTTCAGCCATCAAAAAATTCCCTCTCAAAGCCATTTTATTCTTTAGATTAGCATTTGGAATTAAAATATACAAAAATACAAAAAAAAAATCAGAAAACAGAAACACCAAAAAAAAAATGTTACTGTTCCATTGAAATTAGAGATTGATTTCAATTTCTATTCGTCAATTCACATTCTGTAGTTATCATTGCTGCTTTTTGAAGTGTAGAGACTCATTTCAAGTGCAATTAATTCAAATTAAGTGGGTATTTGGCTAGGCTATGCATCAGTGAAGTTTCATAAGGGTTAAGATTAGATTTGACTTGGTTTGGGTGTTTCGCTGGCTGTCTATGCATTGGTGTTCATTTCTATTCGGTTTGTTGTTGTGTTAAAGTGGATCTGCTAGATTCCGTTTGATTTTGAACTTTTTCTGGGCTGTGATTCCACTTCTTGGGCTGTGCATTTGCTGTGGTTTGATTATCTCTTCATCTGCCATTGTACTGCCCACCTCTTTCTTCTGTCAAATTCCCTTTCCAGGTACACATTTGGAACTGATGTAAACTTCTCCGTGAAATGAGAAAACACTCGCTACCTGATTATTTTCGGAGTTTATTGCTTCATTAGCCTAGCATCTTCATTTGGAATAAACTCAATACTTAGCCTATGTTGTAGCAGACTGTTTTGGACTGTGAAATGTGTATTTGAATGGACTATTTAGTTTGTTAAAGTCATGGTCTGTTAGTGGTAGATGTAGTACAGTGTATACTGATTTTGTTTTTATGCTGTGCTAGGAGTATTAGCATCTAGATGTTGATATCACTGCTTTGTTTCATCAAATTCATTATGTTAATCAAGTAATTGATTGTAGTTAATATTAGTAGGTTAATTGTCTTAGAAGCATGGTTTATTTGAACCAATATGAAAGTAGGTAGTTAACTGCGCATTATTAAACCATGCTCCCAGTTTAATTCTCATTTTAGCATGAAATCGAAATTTAAATAGTTTATGTCTTGTTAAATGAAGTAATTGTATATCGCCTTCCCATTCCCATTGATAAAACAAGTCATATCCGTTTGGTTTTAATTTCAGTAGACATATTGGCCCAATCTGTTTAACTTCAGCAATCAATTTTCCAGTCCTCAAAAGTTCATATGGGCCGCCTCCTCGCAAATGGCTATTGCCATAGGCTTGGGCCAAATCATGCTAAGCCAAAAATGCTTAAATCTGCAGCACTAGTCTTGGGCTAATTAATGAAGCCCAATAGAATGCTGAAAGCTAAAAACTCTTTCAAAATTTATATTAGGAATGTGGAAATTAATTTGCAATATGAATTCAGGCTTTCGAATTAGGTGGCGGGTTCAAATTAAGAGGGTTCCCCCTTTTGTTTGAATTCACACTTGAATTCGAGGTCCGAATTTATAAATATAAATTAATTGGCCTTTTAGAAATAAATAATAAATAGAAAATTTTAGTTTGCTTTAGGTTGCCCTTTTAATAATAAAAATGAGATGAGCCTCGCTAAACAAAATCCAAAAATTGCGGGGCCTTCATTAACTACTTAATTTAAAAATACTTAGAACTTGCGGCGTACCGTTTAGCGAATTTCACGGCCTCCCGCAAAGTTAAAAGACGTTAGCCACTTTAGGCACGTTTTTAATAATCTTACCTTCCTAAATACGGGTGTTCATTTCATGCAACCCAAATCCAAATCCAAAAACATTGAATAAGAATGTGTCGAGGATCCAAGTGCATTTCATGTGACGTGATCCAAAAATACATTTTTAAACGACGTTCACTTTTCGTAAAAAATAATTAAAAGCGATAAATAAATTACAAAATTGCACAATAGGTTGGAGCATGTAACAAATTAGATTTTTAGCCATTTATAATAATTTAAGCGACCATGCTAGAACCATGGGATCCGGGAGTGCCTAACACCTTCCCTCGGGTCAACAGAATTTCTAGTTCGCAGACTCCAATCGGAAAGTCGAAATTTTTCTCGATTTGGGATTTAAATTAAACCGGTGACTTGGGACACCAAAATCCAATCCTATCCCAAGTGGTGAATCTAAAAATAAATAAATAATCCCAAGTCGAATAATATCACTTTAAATGAAAAAACTCCCTTACACATTATCCTTCGGGGTAGGTGTGTAAAAAAGGAGGTGTGACAGCCGTCAGCAGCAAATTGCCATAGAGTCTGTGGATGCGCTGAGAACTCGAGACTTTCCATGATCCTTCGCCTCCCACTAAGCTCTGGACAGATAGCGCCATGCACGATTGTTATACGGGCAAGCTAAGTATAAAAGGCCGAGCCAATCTCACAGATCCGACAAAGCCCCAGGGTTGACCACCTCGGTTAAAAAGACATAGAAGAAACGACAGAGTTAGGAACACAAGGATAAACCTTAAAAGGGAAGCAGAAGCCCTGCATCTACTTACGCGCGGTATTCCACTTTTCGGGAAACGACATTCCTCCCATCGGGATCAAATTGGACATCCTTACTCAGACAAATTGACTCAATCATCCATCTTCCTCGAACTCCTCGGTAAAGGCGAAAAAAGATCTCGAGGCTTGACGATGAAGCTTGATTAAGTCTCCATAAAGGAAGCGAGGGTTATACATCCGGATCAAGTGATTCGAAGTAAAGGGCATCCCCTCTATCATGCTCGAATAATGCCTGATCATATAAACCATGCGCTAGAATGAAGGATGATTCTGACCGAGAGTTACTTGATAACTCCTACAGAAATCGAGGATCACAAGATCTATTAGAGGTAAGGATGGCCCCGTCGGTCCTAATGTAAATGGGTAGGTATAACACGCTAAAAAACCCCGCCCTATAAGCTGTATTGTCTTTATCCCCAGTAGGTATCTCCACGAGCACAAAATCCCCCAGCAGCAATCGGCTTTCACTCTCCCTATATTGGTTATGTAGTTGATGTATGAGTTACTGGTTCACGGTATACTGATTTTGAAGAGGGTCTTTCGACCCTGAAATCTAAGTCACCGCGAAGGATCCCGGGACGCACTCCTCGACGCGGGGAAGAATATTCACTTAATATTGACAGAAGAATGAAGATGATGAGGCCTCCATCTCACAAGAAGCAACAGTAGAAATGTTCGCCATCCTTGAAAAGGCCCAAGAAAAAAGGAAAGCAAAGTCGGTCATGATCCTAGGAAGAAAGAAAGGAAAAGAAGAAAGTCATACTCCACAAAAAGGTTCTGAATGGAATCCGGATGGGAAAAAGAAAGCTTTTATAAAGGCATCGTGTGTACATTAAAGATAACTAACCGTTGTAGTCAATGATGTAGTCCGCAATAGTGATACCCACGGTACACCGTTGCAGCCCGCAACCATTCTCAGGGACGCCGAAAGAAGCAGGAGTTCAGAATCATTTCTCATCACTACCCGTCGCCTTTTTCTCTAAGAAACGCAGAGACTATCTGTGTCCGGTGAATCCGGGAGCCCAAATTCTCCACCGAAAGATCATCTCTCGGTCATACCCCTCGATGTTCGGAGCCAAGGCCAGAGTCTGTCTTTGAGGTTTGCCTAATTATTGATTTTTCTCCGACCATTACAACCGAACCACATCAAGCTAGGGGGAGGCTCCCGAGACATGCAATTCGACCTGACAAGGTCGGTCTACCTAGGGTCTATTTTGAGGTGTTGAATCTAGCCATGCTATCCCTGTTCTATCACTATTTGTCATGTTTTATATTGTAAGGCATCCCCTGCCTATATAAAGAGGATCCATGCCTTCTATAGGGCAGACTAATGTTGCTCCACTTCTCCATAAATGCAATAATATCTAATATCTCTCGCTCCCTCTCTCTCTCTCTCTCCCTCTCTCTCTCTCTCTCTCTCTCTTTATTCTAAGCTATTTGTCTTCATCAACCTCGAGGTCACCTTAGCACTCTGTTATTTCCTCGTTTGTTCATCGTTATTTTGCTCAATATTGATAGTATAGAGCTTTACATATCTCTATTTTTACTTGTTATCCTCTTCCCGACCACCTTGAATAATCCCGAGATAGGCTCGAGGCTCGGCTTCGAGGTATCTACTGGCTGGCTGTGCGCCCAGGAAACATCCCCTTACTGGTTCGATTATTGCTTTGGTTAACTCGATCTTATCATTTTACCTCTTGTTTTAGCACCTACCGCCTTTACAAACTAGCTCGGGAATAGATCACGTATTTTTAGAATCCTATTTATAAATTTAATTATTGTTACCATTTTCACGATAAACAGGGATATTGAGATGGATGTGCATTTGTTTCCCAGTTCTAGAAGCACAAGACATTTAACTTGCTTACTTGTACCTGATACATCAGGTACTATAGCATGCTGACGTTCTTCTCCATTTGTCTCCTTCATCACAAGTGCACTTTGATCTCCAGTTCCTAAGGATTGTTGCAGCATCTTGAATTGCAAGTCATAAATAGAACCTAGACTAGGGTTCACTGTAGTTACAATTGTAGAAATTACTGTTCCATGGGATCACCTAGCTTCCCAATAGTTGTCTCTTGTTTTGACCTCACAGTTTCCTTTAAGACCTTAGCATAAACATTGCCAACCTGATCCCTAAATAAATCACCCACCGAAACACCTCTAGAGTCTTCAATAACATGGACAGCGCCCCGGGGTTTATTGTTCCATTAATGTTCTTCTTCCTCGACGACTCCACAACTTATCCATCAGTTATTTTAGGATGTTGGGGAGTTCCTCTATCTCCCCTAGCAGTAAATCAGATTGTTGATCAATAGACTACTCCAATTCCTCAACCCTAGTTTTACAAGAATTAGGATTTACTGTAGCTATATTCCCAATACTACCAGTTGTTTGTTCTCCTGCTAGGACAATGCTATTTTCTTGATTATCAGCCATGTTATTTACCTCCAACTCCTCTACTTCTTCTCCCCATATCTTCTTTTCATCAGTGTGAGCTTCTGATGTTTCAATTCTCATTGAACTATTTTCTAACATTTGCGAAAGAATTTCTTGGCATGAGTAATTATTTGTAACATTTATATCTTCATGAGCTAAACCAAACCCCTAGCCACCCAATCAATTATCGTTTCCTTCATTATATCATCCTTATTCCCATTTCCATTAGGATTATGCGATGAACTAGCTGCGACCATTTGAATCCCATGTCTAGTAGGATTAGGAATTCCCTCTTTTGTCGCTAACCTAATCCCTTTGTCATTAGGAATAGTATTCCTAGCAGCTGTATGATTCAAAACCTTCTCCCTATTTGCATTGGATTTCTCATTATTTAGGACTTTTTTCTATAGCTTCCTTTTTAATTCTTCTTTGCTCCTCCCCCCTCCCCCCGGCCATGTTCCACCTTTGTGAATTCCATATTATTAACTTGATGCAATTATTGTTGTACCTTGCCATTATTTTAACCCTTGCCATCACTAATCCTCAATTTTGGTAGATCTATATCTTCAACTTCCTGTGCATCAAATTTGTTCCTTGTCAGCACTGCCGCAGCTTTGTTCTTCCTCTTTCCATTATTAATCTCCTTCTCATTTGTAGCCTTGATAATATGACCTCTATGATCATGTTGGTATTTGTTCTTCCTTGCTTGCATCCACCCCTGATTAGTAGTCTTTCTATGTGATTTTCCCAAAACTTTACCACTTGAAAGCACCTTAGTTAAAGTAGTAGCAGTTTCAATAATCTCATTCCCCTTCACTTTCTCCTATGCACTATTTTGATCAACAGTAGCCTCATCATATCTTTTGTGTAATTTAGGATGAATTACCCAACACTCAACTTCATTATTCTCTTATTTCTTGCAAGTCTTATTATATTTTGGCAAGTAATCATATTTGATTTTAATCCACTTAGACTCCTCCGGCCCAGTTTCATCCTCTTCTACAATCCTAATTCTTTAAGGGAAATTTACATGTAAATTTACCTCTACTTTCACTTTTTCACAGCTAGGTCTTGTCCTATTTTGTGTAGCCAAATCAATATGAAGTGCATTTCCTACTGCTTTTGCCAAAGAAAACATAAATTCCTTAAAAAAAAGTTGGGACGTAGTTCTGGGAAGCTAATCCAAGCTGTTGCTATGAGAATTTCTTCATATGGCAATGCATTTGCCACATATCTCCTTGTGCCTTTAAGTCGAAAGCTGGCTTACGCAATAGGTGCACATAATCCAACATCAATGACAGCTTGATTACCACATGATTATCTTCAATAAGCCCTATATAGCAGGCACCCTTCAACTCACATTGGACTGGAATAACTTGACGCAACGCGTTGATCACAGACTTGCCATAAGAAAACTTGCCCAACAATACCAATTACAAGCCTTGTTTCTTGATTTATTGCTTCACTTATGCCTTTTTACATCTTAGAATGGGTCCCCATGTAAATACTCCATTGGTTTAAAAGGGACGACAGCTACGGTTTGCATAGGCGTATTAAATGTTTTTGGTAGTAACAGATTTGCGTAGTTTTACATTGGATTTGTGTTTGTAATGGATATAGTAGGTTGTGTGGGATGTGTAGGCCTCTGACCAGCCTCATCAGGTGGATGGCCCTTGGCCAGGGAGGCCATTGACAGGGAGCTCTCATGCCAGAAATCGCCTAGGATTTAGGGTTTTTCTAGAGAGCATTCCGTTTCTTTGAATTGTTTGTTTGTTAGTAGTTTCAAAGTAATTTTCACCACCACTCACTTAGGATCAATTTTCTCATCTATTTCTTGAGAGGTTCGTTCCTTTTACTCTATTGGAGGAGTACTGCAGTTAGTTCGAGTTTTTTCAGCAGGGTAGCATGACTATTACCCACTGCGAGACTAGATTTGTGGATCTAGCCCGCCGTATAGCTATTTTGATTCCTACTGCTAGGGAGAGGGTGAGGATATTCATTGAGGGTTTTACTTTTGGTATCAAGCTACATATGGTCAAGGAGACTATGGATGACATTCCTTTTTAAAGGGCTATAGAAATTGCTAGATAGATCAAGATGATTCGTGGTCAGGGTAGAGAGGGGGTATATAAGACGAGGACTCGTCATTTTGGTGGTTTTTGTTGTGCCTCATCTAAAGTTAGAGGTTCATTTGGTCAACTCACCCAGCACTTCAGGTGGCACATGGTGCTTGGGGAAGTCATAATTCTTGTGGGCCTTGTCTCGACAAGTTAGCCTATAGTGCACCTTCAGCTCCAAATAGTGGACCACTGTTACAGTATAGTAGTTATCTAGGCCATTAGGGCTAAAGCAGCCGAGAGAGTGATTTTAGTGTAGACGTTTGGGTCACATCAGGAGGTATTGTCCTAGATTGATGACCAAGAGACCGCCACAGGGTTCTCGTGCCATAGTTCAAGCATAAGTTGCTTCATCACCCGCTCACCTAGGTAGAGGTAGGGGTTAGACAGCTAGAGGTGGTGGTCAGACTATTATAGGTGGAGGCCATCCAGCTAGAGGCCGTCCGAGAGATGGATGTCAGAGTGGTGGGGCCCAACCCCATTTCTGTATATTGCTGCTAGTCCTCAGCCAAAGTTATTCGATACAGTCATCACAAGTATTTTTCCAATTTGTCATAGTGATGCCTCGGTTTTACTTGATCCGGGCTCTAATTATTCATGTGTCATCCTATTTTTTATGCCTCGTAATTCTTTGAGTTCTCTTGTTTATGTATCTGTGACTGTGGGAGATTCTATTATAGTAGATCATTTTTATCGCTCGTGTGTAGTTTCTATCAGGAACATTGGGACTAGGGTAGATCTTCTACTTCTTGATGTGGTTGACTTTTTATGTCATCATGTGCATGGGTTATATGTCACCTTGTAATACTATTTTGGACTATCATGCCATGGTTGTGACGTTAGCAATGTCGGGGTTGCCTCGAATGGAGCAGAGAGGGACTTATGTCCATTGTACTAGCAGTGTTATTTCTTATATGAAGGCTTAGCATATGGTCGAGAAAGGATGTCTAGCGTATTTTTCCTATATATGTAATCTTAGTGCGGAGGATCCTTTCATAAATCTAGTCACAATTGTAGGTTACTTTGCAGAGGCGTTTCCTACGGATTTACGAGGGATGCTACCAGATAGAAATATCAATTTCTGCATTGACTTGGCTCCAGGCACTCATCCCATTTCAATTCCACCATACCATATGGCCTCAGTTTGGATGAAAGAACTAAAGGAATAGTTGCATGTTTTGCTGATAAGGGATTTATTAGATCTAGTGTCTCGTCTTGGGGTGCACCAATGTTGTTTGTAAAGAAAAATGATGGTTCGATAAGGATAGTTATAGATTATCCGCATTTAAAGAGGTCACACTCTAGAATAAGTATTTGTTGCTAATAATTGATGACATATTTGTTAAGCTTTAGGGTGCCAAAGAGTTTTCGAAGATTGATTTGAGATCTAGCTACCATCAGTTGTTGATTAGGGCGTTGGATATCCCTTAGATAGTTTTTTTAACTTGGTATGGCCACTATGAGTTCATAGTGATGCCAATTGGCTGGACAAATGCCCTAACAACATTTATGGATTTGATGAACCAAGTGTCAAAATCTATTTGGATTCTTTTGTAATCGTCTTCGTTGATGATATTTTGGTCTACTCCCATAGTCGAGAAGAGCATGAGAAGCATCTTCGGATCATACTTCAGAATTTGAAGGAAAGATAATTATATGCCAAGTTTTAAAAGTGTGGGTTCTGGTTGGATTCGGTTGTCTTTTTGGCCATGTTGTATCTTCTGAAGACATTAAAATGGAACCTAAGAAGAATAAGGCATTTCAAAACTAGCCTAGACCTACTTCAGCTATAGAAATTTAGAGCTTCCTCCATTTGGCAGGTCATTATTTCCAGTTCATGGAGGGGTTTTCATCTATTTTAGCCAATTGACTATGTTAACCCAGACGGGTGCTCTTTTCATATGGTCTGATGAGTGTGAATTGAGTTTAAAAAGATTAAGCCTGCATTGACTACAACCAAGTAATGGTGTTTCCTACAGGGTTGATATCCTACATCGTGTAATGTGAGGCATTGCGTATTAGGCATGGCACGGTATTAATACAGGATGGTAGGGTGATTGCCTAAACGTCTCCTCAGTTGAAGGTTCATGAAAAGAATTACCATGTTCATGACTTAGAGTTGGTAGCCATTGTTCACGTGCTGAAGATTTAGAGGAACTATCTGTGCGGTGTTTGTTCTGAGGTGTATACGGATCATTTAATTCTCCAGTACTTGTTTGAGACAAAAAGGCCTTAATTTGAAGTAATAGAGATGGATAGCGGACTTGAAAGACTATGATATCACCATATTATATCATACGGAGAACGCCAACATAGTGGCCGATGCACATAGTAGGAAGGCGGAGAACATGGGTAGTTTGGCATATCTACCGGTAGGAGAGAGTCCACTAAACATGGATATTTAGGCTTTGGCCAACCGTTTTTGAGATTGGATATTTCGGTCTTACTTCTATTGTGGAACGATTTTGTTTTAGGAGCGTATCATGGCTCACCAGTTTGTTGACCGTCACTTGTTAGTGTGGAAGGACTGACATGGTGAAGCCGGGTGGTTCTAAGGAGGTTGTGATTGGGAATTACAGTGTTATGCGACTTCAAGTCTAGATTTGTGTTCCAAATATTGATGGGCTAAGAGATTTGATCCTTGGGGAGGTGCACAGTTCGTGCTATTCTATTCACTTATGCATTACAAAGATGTACCTTGACTTGAAACAACACTATTGGTGGCGGAGAATGAAGAAAGACATTGTTTCTTATGTATCTCGGTGTTTGAATTGTTAATAGATGAAGTAGGAGCATTAGGAACCGGGTGAATTCACTCAGATATTGGATATACTGGAGTGCAAGTAGGAGCACATCACCATGGTTTTGTGGTTAGCTTTCCACAAACCTTGAAGAAATATGATGCAGGTTGGGTTATTGTGGATTAGTTGACCAAGTCTACGCACTTCATTCAGGTGACGACTTCCTATTCTTCAGAGTAGTTAGCTCAGATTTACATTTAGGAGATTATCTGCCTGCACGATGTGCCCATTTGCACAATTTCTAACTGAGGCATATAATTTACAACGCATTTTTTAGAGTCGGGCAGCATGAGTTGGGCAGGCTGGTTGATATGAGCACAACATTTCATCCTTTGATGGATAGAAAGTCCGAACGCACTATTTACATCTTAGAGGACAAGTTACATGCTTATCCTATGGATTTCGTGGGCTCACTGGACCAGTTCTTACCTGTTGCAGAGTTTGCCTACAATAACAATTACTAGTTGAGTATTCAAATGGAGTCATATGAGGCCTTATATGGGAGTCGATATGGTTCACCGATTATTTAGTTTGAGCATAAAAAGGCTAGGTGGTTGGGAACTAATTTTGTTCGTGATGCTATGGAGAAGGTTAAGTTGATTCGGGATCGGCTTCGTGCAACATAGTCTAGGTAGAAGAGTGATGCTAATCTGAGGACTCGTGATGTAATATATATGGTGGGAGAGAGACTTTTTCTTAGAGTTTCACTCGTGAAGGGTGTGATGAGGTTCGGGAAGAATGGTAAGTTGACCCCTAGGTATATTGGTCATTTTGATATCCTTGATAGAGTTGGTGAGGTGGCCTACAGACTTGCATAGCCACCCATTTTATAAGGAGTACAATCGGTACTGCATGATTCCATGCTTTGGAAGTATCATGAGGACAACTCGCATTTTTGGACATCATCATGGTTCTGCTTGAACAAAATTTAGCCCGGTAGTTTCAAAAGTTGAGGTCTAAGATTTTTTTCTTCAGTGAAAGTGCAGTGGAGAGGTAAGCAAATGAAGGCATCCACGTGGGAGTCCAAGTCTGATATGCGGAGTAGATACCCCCACCTTTTCATTAGTCCATGTACCATTATGAGTTCGTTCGAGGATAAATGTTTCTTTTTTAGGTGGAGAATGTGACAACCCAGTAGGTTGTTTTGTGTACTAGCCATTAATTCTTGATGCGAGACCTCCCGTAGCTTCATTTGATGTTTGTTGGTTTGAATTCGTGGTCCGTTTCACTTTTCGAAAGGCTTTAATGTTAAATTTTGAAGAAAATGAGGATTTATGACTATAATAAGTCTTGAATTGACTACAGTAAATATTTTTGAAAATTTACTAGGTTTGACCAAAGGTTGTGTTTATGGCTATCAGGTTCGAATTTCAGCTGTGGGACTTGGAATAGGTCCATTTTATTATTTGAGCCTGGTCTGCAAATTTTGGTAAAATTCAGAGTTGGTTCGATAGGATTCAGATGCTTTGTTGTGATTCTAGAGGTTCTTGAGTTTCCTTTTGAAATTCATGCGTCTTAAGGTTGATTTGTGGTTCTAGAGGCTACTTTTGTGTTTTGATATCGCGAGTGAGTTCATTGATATTTTTAGACTTGTGTAGACATTTAGTTTTGAGCTCCAAGGGCTCAGCTGAGTTTCGGCTGTGTTTCAAAATGATTTTAAGTTAGAACAGGTTTGCTAGTGTGTTGATGCCACAATTGTCACAATTTTGAGCACTAGCATCATAATTGCGAACTTATCAGGGGGTCTGAGGTGTCGCAATTGTGATAACTGGATAGTAATTTCCAAGTATTACTTGAGGTGGCTAGGTTCGCATTTGCGCCTACTTCGACGCATTTGCGATAGGAGCAGACAAAGCAATTGCGAAGTCAATGTCGCATTTGCGACATCCCTTTAGGCTAACAGGCACCGCAATTGCAAGTTATTCCTTGCAATTGCGAGGGTTCGCAATTGCCAACTTAGTATCACAACTGCGACATCTGCACCCGAACGTAAGGTTTGTAAATGGGGATTTAAGTCTTATTCTCTCATTTTAGAATCCAAGACTCTGTATGGGCAATTTGGAGAGTGTATTTTTACCTAAAATCATTGGGTAAGTAATTTTGACCTATTTTCAATTATATTACATGATTATACATGATATTTAATAGCAAATTCATGAGAATCTAAGAGAAAATTTTGGAATTTTTGTGTATATTTTTTAAAATGATAATTTGGGATTTGAGAGTTGAATTGGACTCGAATTTTGGACAAAACATATATATAGACTCGTGGGGTTATGGGTAGTCCAGATCTACCCTTGAACTCAGGTTTTGATCAGACAGGCCAGGGGTTGACTTTTTGTTGACTTTTTCCAAACTCATTAAAGATCGAATCTTTTTTCACTCGTAGGTAGTTTTTAAAGCTTATTTTGACTTATTTTAACTATATTTGGCTTGATTTTGCCTAATTTGAAGGCTAATTCTAAAATAAAGGTCATGGTTGAGTGTTGATTTGATTGTGGAAGAGGTAAGTATTGTGTCTTGCCTTGACTTGAGAGAACTAGGACTTGTTGAACTTTTTGTTATGTGAATTATGTGGGGAAATAAATTATATGTAAGGTGACGAGTGTATATGTTCCATCGGGGGATTTATCATGTGGGATTGGGTTATTTATTTCCATGTCTTCATTATTCCATGTTATCTCTTGTTATTTGTTGTAATTGATGCGTTCCTACTTGACATATATACTCTACTTGTTAAATTGTTATGTAATTGTTATCTATTAGATTGTACTCGTCCCCCACTCAATAATCTACTTACGTGTTATTTGTTCCTACTTGCCTTAATTACATATTTAAATTGTCACATGTTTTGCCTGCTTTTATTATCCTTATATTACTTTATGTAGTCTATTATTTTGTTTTGCTTATATGACAAGTGAACCTATTCCCACATTGATAAATAGAAAAGTTCGAGGTGTTTGATATTTTCCGTCACATAGGTGATTCTTAAGTGTTTTGTACGCTTCTTCCTTTTTTATGTTGATGTTTCCTAATATTATTGTTGAGTTGTTTATGTTAATATTATGAAATTTTTGGGGATCGGATTGCACGCCACAATAGTATTGAAATGATATGATACGATATGAAGCAATAAGGACGGAATGTGATATGAGATGATGATAAGGTTAGGATTGGGATGCGCGACACAACAAATTTAATGTGCTCTATGTTTTCTGTGGTTATAATTTCTCTCGATGTTTTGATATGATGTATGAGATTCTTTTGTTGTAGGACCCTTTTGTGATAGTTGACTTACGGGTCCAGTTATTTAGCTTTTCTATTTTATTTCTATTCGTGTTCCTATTATTATTATTATTATTATTATTATTATTATTATTTCGTATAGGTTTTTTATGAGTGTCTTGTCATAGCATTATCACTACTCCGTCGAATAGGAACGGGACTTACAGAGTACATGGTGTTAGTTGTATTTATGCTACACTTATATACTTCTTTTGGAGATACCATAGTTGGACACAACGACGTGCAGAGGAGATCTTGCCAGGACCAGATATCAATAAGAGACTTGAGGTAGAGCTGCTGGCGTTCGCAGTCCCTGGAGTCCTCTTCTATTCTGTCTTTACTATTTATATCGTTTCAAAGTTGCATTTTGTTCAGACTTTAACTGTAGTACTCTATATGCTAATGAATTCGGGAATAAGATTTCTGGGATATGTTTAGATTACGTCATTTGGAATTTTATCAATCTATTTCAAACTATTACAATTTATTATTATTAATATTGTGATTTAAATAGTTAAAATAATTTAAGTAATCTAGCTAATGTTGGGTTGCCTAGCAAGTGAAATATTAGGCACCATCACAGTCCAGAGGGTGGGATTTTGAATCATGACATCAGCTCATGCACAAACAAACCTTCTTTTTTGGAACCGCACATGCACGCATACTTCACAGGTGCGCAAGTGCTTCTGTGCACATTCATCTTCACCTGTGGACTCGTTGTCGAAGGCCAATTGCCACTTCTCCGGACCCTCTTCCGCTTCAGCGAGCTCGCACTTGGGCAATCAGTTACAAGGTGCAACATAGTAGCCCAAATATGCCAAACAACATAAAATCAATTTGAAACCTATCTAAAATAGCAACAAGTCTTAATACCTTCCTCAAACCTATCCAAAACCTCAAAATTTTATAATTGACATCAAAACCAAGAATCAACGATCAAAACACAAGTGGAATTTATCTTAACTTCATTAGATTTTCCACTTCAAACCAAGCATTTCATTCAAGCCTAACCGATTCGAAATGAACCCAAACTTTGCACACAAGCTTCAACTAGTAAACAGACCTAATATTTGGCTAATATCTTTTATGGATGTTGGCCCATGCTACCACCGGGTATTCCACCAAGTTTTGTTTCAACTACTAAGAGTCCACGAAAATTCGTGGGTTGAGCCCCTGAGTGAGTGCCCGAACAACCCAATCATCCACGACTGGTGGAAAATCCATCTATTCTGTTTGGAATTTCGACACGAACTCCTTGAGCCTCTCGTTATCTCTTTGTTTGACCTTGAAGAGGTCTAACTTTATGGTCTTGACCTTGATGGCTCTAGCATGGGCTTTTATGAAAGCATCTACAAGCATAGGAAATGAGTTAATGGAATTTGGGGGTATGTTGTGTGTCACACCCCAAACCTGGGCCTGGACGTAACACAACACTCGGTGCCTGACTACATGTGACCGAGCAAACCAAGTGGCTAGCTGAATCGACTTGTGATATTATAACATACTAAACGTAGAAGATAAACTAACACATATTGATATACTGAAAGTCTAAAAGATAAAAATTGTAGCGTGGAATCACTAATACAAGTCTGAGTCATGTATGTAGCCAACATTGCTTAACACAGAAAGCTTTTGACTCTGTCTAACTGATACTCTAGTATATGAAGCCTCTAATGAAGTACTGAAAATACTAAATGTCTGAAAATACTGAAGACTGTAAGATAATGATAATGCCCCGAACGAACTGGGGATAAAAAATAGCTGATACGAGAATTCTAGCATTCTGAATCGTCAATCTGTAACTCATTACGTGCATCGTGAGATGCAGACCCAGGTAAAAGG
This sequence comes from Nicotiana glauca, assembly GCA_026770625.1. Classification (NCBI taxonomy): domain Eukaryota; kingdom Viridiplantae; phylum Streptophyta; class Magnoliopsida; order Solanales; family Solanaceae; genus Nicotiana; species Nicotiana glauca. The sequence continues at coordinate 100,133 of MU738335.1, forward strand.
CATGTCAGTACATTTGAATTGCACTGGTATATAAAGAAACTAAAAGAAAGAATTATAAATTCTAAAGATGAAATTAATCTGATAACTGAAAACTGAAAACTGATAATTGATATATGATATTATAACTATTAAAACTGAAACAAAAATTATAACTTAACTGATGATTGGTAACTGCAATGATAACCAATAATTGAATTAAACAAAGGAATTAAGGATATGAATAATCCCTCTTCTGCATGATGAAGAACTTGTTTGTCTGAATAAGCTACAGCCTCGGGCCCAATATATATGTGCACAAGCTATGACCTCAGGCCCAAGTATACGTATATATAACTACGGCCTCAGGACCAAAAATGCATAAAGCATAAACTACGGCCTCAGGCCAGAACATGCATAGAGCATATAAACTACGACCTTATGCCCAAATACAGGTGTTCAACATTTAGGAACCGAGAATCATACTAAAATACAGGATATCGAAATACTAAATCATATTGAGTTACACGATACTCGAATGCTAAATGGAACTAGACTGAGACATATATTCATGAATAGATTATGACAACCGAAACTTCAACTGTTTATGACATGCTGAGTAATCTAGATTGAGGCTCATGGGCATCAAACCCAAGTCTATATTGATCATTCACTGATTTCACAACGTTTAGAATGAAAGTCATGAATGAGTTACAAAGCTAAAGAGTTTAAGTTCTATGAATATTCATGGAACTAATGCATAATTACTTTCTGAGGAAACTATAATAGTCATAATGAATGGGATGTAGGGAGAATCATAGATATTCCCAAACGTAAAGAGAATTAGCCTCACATACCTCAATTTCGCCCCTTATTGCTACTACAGTAATCCACAGCACCAAGAACCTTCAATCTACAATAGCAATATCCAATGGAACCAATATTATTAACAAATTCCATAACTTAATCCATTTAGGCATATTATCAAACACATTGTAGGCATAAATCTCTACATCTCATCACCATATAATTAGTTCATCCAACTACCACCATTCATCAATAATATATCCCACCATCATGATTAACCAATTTATAACTCCAACATCACATATATGACCATCCATCCACGCCCAACCAACAAAATTCAATCAATTAATCATATTTAAATCTCTACAATAATTATATAATTAAATAAGGAACTTATGGCTTACAATCACCATACCAAGAGTTCCAATACTTATTCATACTCGCATTCCCTTAATATATTCATATATGTAAGTCTAAGTGTGTAGGATTACCTTTCTTGGAAGAAATCTTGCAAAACGCTCATTTGAGCTCTTGAAGATCTAAGTATTTTATGTGTAGATTTCATCAATATTAGTTTTGAAATTAGGGAATTTCACACCAATATAGTAGGGATAGCGTACCTTGAAGATGGGAGGGGTTGGAAATCTTGACAGAGTGGAGGAAAACCCTAAAAGTTGTCCAACAGAAATGGGGGAAGATGGACCCCAAAATTGTGTTTATAGGCCCAAATTTCGGATGTGGCCTCGGATCCTTTGCATCCCCACTTCACTCCTCTCAGGAGCTCGAATTCTGACCTGGATGCTATGGTAGCACTTCACTGCCAGCTCCTCTTTTCGGATGTGGCCTCGGATGATTCGCATCAGCATACTCCTCTGCTACCCTTTGGTAATTTGATCATAAATTATTGTAGGAATGTCCAAATGACGAACGGTTTGAAGCATTAAAAACTAGAATCGAAGATATTTCATTTGATAGATTGTTCATCACATAAAACCTTATATATATGTAGGTAGGATCATCAAAATTTTGGTCTTGTGCGTACTCATTTGGAATTTAGTCTATCGTGTAATTTTCCAACTTGGCTTAAACATTGGTCTCTCCTTGAACCCCAAATCACTTATGATATGCCTCGTACACTTGTTATCATAAAATTGATAACCATCACATTAATACTCATTTAATGTATCCACAACTAATTCAAATTTACGGGGTGTTACATTGTGATACCATATCATTGCCCCTTGGACAATGTTTCCCCGAACTACTTCAGTAATATTGACTCGATCTCGTCATCTTCCAAATTTTTTCCCTTGATTGTTCCTATGTAGGAGTTCACATTTTCATTTGGATCTGTGGTCCCACTATATTTGGGGATATCTGGCATGCGGTACCTTTTTGGAATAGGCTTCGGTCCGCACTCGGAAGAAAAGGCTTCTGTACCAATTTCTTGGAATTCAGCCCCTTCAATAATTGGGGTCCTCCCGGGATCTAATCAACCCTGGAATTGAATGTCTCCATCTTCTTGTCATTAGCCTCGATCTTCTTCTCACCCGACTCAACTAGTGTTTTCAACTCTTCGATCATCTTTATTACCTCGGGATTTACCCTGGGCTTGGCCTCACCCATTCACTCAATATTTTGCTCACCTTTTTGAATGCTTTCTCTGGATCGTTCGGGCTCGATCAGTTGCGGTGTGGCTTTGATTTTGCAGAAGGACTATTGCCTCATTTTGAGCCTGCAATAATTCGATGATTAGCTATAGGCGTACCCCATCACCCTCGCCTTCGGGCGCTTCCCGAACTATTGACTGAGGTTCCCCGCGAATACTATTTTTGGGATCAGTTGGAAAATTGATGTTGACTGCCACCTGCGAGTTAGCATCGACTTGGTCAGCAACTGGGACACCCTTCGGATCGATAGGAGAAAACTCGTTGCTGGGTACCAAATTATTGCCCTGATGGCCAGACTCAGTGTCAACGTTCAAGTGAGCAGACTGGGAGTTTGACATTTTTGAGCTGACCTGAAATTAAGAATTCAAATAAGAAGCGTAAAATAGGGTGTGTTATGGGGATTCATATTAAATCAACACTATTATCCTAAGCCCCACTATAGGCACCACACAGTTTACCCAAAAATTGGATGGCAATCAAATTTATATGTGGTTTTATGGATATATGATTTAATCTAATACGAATAATTGAGAATATCAAATATATGAGTTAGGAATGAAATAAACGTTCAAACCAGTTGCAATACTATGATGAAGCCGGAATTCAGATTGAATAGTGACCTTGTCCTCGATTGGACCCTCAATTCGAGCCCAGTCGTGACAAAGAAGAGGATAAGTGAACAAGAACTTTAATAGTAGCAAAATATAGAAAATAAGCTTTTATTGATTTGAATTGGTTGTTACTATGCGCGTTTACAAAAGAAAAACTTCCCCTTTATATAGTAGGACAGTGTTATCCTTGTTATACGTCTAAAAAAGGTTTCAAAAAATATTTCTCGTTATTACTGATTCATAACCGATATCAAACGAGATACGCGCTGTGATATCTGGTTGGAGGAGAATATCACGGCCCTCTAATCGTCGTGTGTAACTGTTTACCTTATTTCCTGAGGTCTTAGAACTCATTCCTCGGTTTTCTTACCAGGAAATCGGGCTAAACATTACACCCGATTTTACCCGTACATATATATAACGCATACATGTATCTAATGTTAAATCTGTTATTTCAAATTTCTTTAATAGCTAATTTTGTATATTTGTTTATTATATTAAAGAGACATTGAAACTGCACATATCCAATAGTTTTTAAAAATTGTTTATTAAGGTGGTATGTTTCCCAATTTTTTGGAAGGCAATGGCATTACTTTCCATGAAAATGCCATAGAAAAAGGGTCTAGAAACATCATAAAATCATAATTTTTGCTGGTTGTGGTATTAGTTACACATAAAACCATAGTTTATGATGGATCTACCATTGGATATATCGTTTTTACACTCATTCATATGTTTCCAAGGAAACGTCACTGAAACAATGAAAATGAAAAAAAATTCCAAGGGTGTTCATATTCTTACTAACCTTGTAGACTTTGTTATGAATATCGAAAACAAGTGGATATAGAGGTTTGTAGGAGGATGATAAATTTGCATAAAATATAGTACGTACGTAGTTCATGAAAATGAATTGGGTAAAGACTCTTTTTTCTTTTCTTTTCTGAGTGCAATTTTAAGTTCAAGATTAGAAATTTCCCAAGTCTCCTTGTAACGAAAGAAATAAAAGGCCGAGAAGGAATACAATAAAAAAACTGACCAAATATTTGACCTAGAGTTGGGCGGGTATCAGATTTAATAACTACATACTATTTCTAGAGAAAGAATATAATCAATCACTAACCAAATATTCATCATAGAGTTGGGAGGGAATCAGATTTTACAAATAACAACTTATTATATATATTAGAATTTACAACAAACAGACTTTGATATTTGCAGTAAAATTGGAAGTAAATCAGATTTTCTCCTTTGGATTTAGATTTTATTTTAGTAAAGTTTATAACAACTTTTGACCCTAGAGCCCCATGTCCCTCCTATATATAGTGATATGCTTTATCAATCACCATCATTCTCAATACAACTCAGCCTATCTGCAGAGATGATGAGGGCTACCAACACTGAAGAGGACGACGATGACGATGATGGAATCCAATTCTAGCATGAATCCTCTTTATGGATTCTTCGACATTGAATCAATGAGTCACCATGTTTGTAAGTAATTCCTCTCTTAGTTTATGCTTTCATTCTAATTTTCGATGTGTTGATCTACCTTTTTTCTTTATAAAATTCACTTAAAAATTAAAAAGGTGGAGTCTAATAAATTATATCTAATGACTTGTTATTTCTGCAGTGTGCATGTGGTTTTACTGCAACAAGAAAAGACGAAAGTTCTTACTCACATGGAAAGAAAACACTAACTTTTTTGTCTTCCTTTCCTCTGATGGTAGCCTTGAGCTATCTCGTCTCTCGTTGCAAGATCAACCCATTGCATGCCGATCGTATTTATCCTTTAAAGTACGATCAGAATTATCTAGAATGTCCATCAATAGGTAATTAAGCAACAATGAATTGTTTGTCAGTTATTTTTTCGAGTCCATATAAATATATATATATATATATATATATATATATATATATATATATATTATTTTTTTTTTAAATTCTGACTCTCTTTTATTCATGTCTTCATCTCAGGTCTACCACTAGCTTTTTGGATGACCAATCACAAGTTTGGGTACCTGCGAAATCTCCTGGAGATGAACAATCTTACAGCTGAATCCTGAGCCTTGCATAATGATGTAGACTTAGACAATCAGAAGGAGTTAATTTGCATAAGAGAGGACTCTTTACTGGCCATTAACTTCATTGCGTAAAATGTAAACTGGTATTGTAATACAAATTTCCATTTATTGTCTCGATTATTTTAAGTAAATTCCCACATTTGCAGCTTCATCTTTCATTTGATAGTTTACCATCTAAAGAGCCAATTACTTTAGACTTTTGTGTTTGCACCTATAATACCTATTAAATCATATATTTAAGCCGACGATCCTCCCTCATACTAACAATGATAAGACCCTCGGCTCAAGAAAACAAAAAAGACAAAAGGAGACAATATTAGTATCACCATAGAATATGAAATCCAGAAGAAAGATACAAAGCAAAGAAAAAACGATAGCTAGTAAATAGGCCATGCACTAAAAAGTGAAATAGTAAGACACAATGTTGCCACCAGCCTAGCCTCACAAAGGTACGAAGTAAGACAAGAAACAACTACCTCCTAACCAAGAACTCTAATACTCAACCTCCACATCTTCCTTTCCAGTGTCATGTCCTCGAAAATCTGAAGCCTCACCGTATCTGGCATGATCACCTCTACCCAATACTTCTTAGGCCGCCCTCTGCCTCTTCTCGGGCCCTCCACAACCAGCCACTCACACCTCCTTTGCGGAGCATCTGGTCTTCTCCTCTTAACATGCCCAAACCATCTGAACCTTGCTTCCCGTATTTTGTCATCAATGGGAGCCACGTGCACCTTCTTCTGAATATCACTAATCTTATCCATCCAAGTGTGCCCGCACATCTACCTCAACATCCTCATTTCAACTACTTTCTTCTCTTGGATATGTGAGTTCTTAACAGCCCAACACTCAATCCCATATATCCTGGCCGATCTAACCGCAACTTTATAGAACTTACCTTTGAGTATCAGTGGCACTCTCTTGTCACACAGGATTCTATATGCTAACCTCCTCCCCTCTCCCCTGGATAACTGACCCAACGTACTTGAAGCTACCCACTTCCCTCGGCTCAGCACTGAACTTACACTCCGGATATTTCGTCTTCGTCCTGCTCAACTTGAAACCCTTAGACTCAAGAGCCTGTCTCGAAACATTTGACCTCTCGTTAACATCGGCTCGCGACTCATCAATCAGAACAATGTCATCGGCGAATAGCATGCACCATGGCATATCCCATTGAATACGGTGTGTTAACGCGTCCATCACCAAGGCGAATAAGAACAGACTGAGTGCAGAACCTTCGTGCAACACCATTACAACCGGAAAAAGCTCTGAGTCCCCTGCTACAGTCCTAACCCGAGTATTAGCCTCATCATACATGTCCTTAATCGTCATAATGTAGGGAATCTATATACCTTTTGAGTCCAAGCATCTCCAGAGAACTTCTCTTGGAACCTTGTCATACGCTTTCTCTAGGTCATTAAACACCATGTGGAGATCCTTCTTCCTCCCTCTGTACAGTTCCACCAACCTCCTAACAAGGTGTACAGCTTCTGTAGTAGATCGACCAAGCATGAACCCAAACTGGTTATCAAATACATACATTATCACCTTAATTCTCACTTCAACCACCCTCTCCCACACTTTCATAGTATGACTAGTAATTTTACACCCCTACAATTGTTATAGCTCTGGATATCACCTTTGTTCTTATACAATAGAACCACCATACTCCACCTCCACTCATCCACCTAACCTTAACCGAAAATCAAGATTAGTGATTCAGGCATTAAGGGCTTTTAAATCTCTATTAAAAGTAGAAGAATTAACCTAAATAGCCAACCACCTAACCACTTAAAATAAAAATAACAACGGATGTATATATATGAATAGTTCTTGTATAACAAGCAGTTTATCTATGTATATCGGCTAAGAAAACTAGACATTAAATCCGATCTGGCCGGCTATTTGTGTAAAAATCTCATAAAATACAGGTCAGGACCGGTAGAGTTCAGGTCTTTGTGTCGTAACATAGTACAACTGTAAAATCTAAGGCTTGCACTTGAGTTTCTCAGATTTTGGCTTTCTGAGCTTTGGCTGTAAGCGCCGTTTCTGCTAGACAAGAAAAGTTAATGGAGTTACAATGTACTCAAAGATCTCTTTATTTACACCTAATTTGCTCCTAATTCGACTAGATATTTCTGAACAAGTTTTGAAATTCAATCATATCATTATTTTACTTGGATATTGAAAGCTATGCATTCGATACATGCAAAATTTAATTTTGACATTATGTTGCTGCCAATTTGAGAAATCTGAGTATGCAAATTGCAAGAAGTCGCTTGCATTTACAAATGCTGAAATTTTAACAAAAGGATATTCAAATATACAACTTAGATTAATTTTTGAACCACTTTTACTATTATGCTAAAAACAATCCCTATTTCGAGAATGTTAATTTGAGTGCCCTTATGAATTACTAAAGAACTTGGTTCTTTGTGTTATTCCTTAAACGTGAAGTATAATAAGCAGTAAAGTAAACACAAAGATTTTACGTGAAAAATTAACTGGCTCATAAAAATGCAAAAACCACGACCTACTGCGTAGGATTTTCAACTTCAACTCCACTAGAACAATAAGCCAAAATATATCGATTACAAAGTTGTAATTTAATACTCTCAGTACTCCTAGTACGACTATTTGATTTACAAGTTACTCTAACCTGTAAAGCAAACACTCACACCAAATCACTAATTGTTTGTGACACTTTGATTACAACTCGATTTCTTAAAGCACATTCACTAGACTGACTCAAGAAGAACACAATACTGGTACTCGACTAGAGTGTGTAAAATGTAATTCTTCGGTTGATGTGCGAAAGGTTATCATCAGCGGTCTAGATGGATAGTATTTAAATGCCTGGACTCTAAGATCCTCCAGGAGTCCTAAGCATATTCAGCTTCTCGTTTGATAGGTCTTTTATATTCCCAAGAACTCCACAAGTCTTTGGACTCTTATATCTCACTTATTTATTCGTATCTTCTTGGGCAAAAACTCTTATCGTGTGTAGCAGCCTTCTTCCACCAAACTCGAACTTGGATAACTTTAAGATAAATTTGTTGTCTTGCAAAGACGTGCAATCATCGACCATTAGGATCTAGTTCTATACCCTAAGGAGATGGTTCTTCGAGCAGTTAAGCAGCTACGTTAAGGGCATAGTTCTTTGAACATTGCATCTGAACAAACTTTGTTAATCATCAAAATCTCTTGTCACACCCTGAACTTTGGGGGTGGTGGGGCGAAACCGGCACCCGGTGCCTCACTTAAGCTAGCGTACCAACTTGCGACTGAGAGACTTTGAACATACAATGCCATACTTCGGCCATGGGGCCACCTTACAAGATAATTTTCAAAGCAAAGAAAAAACTGAATAGGAGCTAGCTTTGACTAAACATCAATATAAAGCTAGGACGACAAGGGCATCATAACTACTACAACTGGCAAACCAACAAAATATACATACAAGGCCTACAAGCCCAACATACTGCACTAACTGATAGGATATGTCTACAAGCCTCTACTGGTGGATGTACTGTTATTGGAACAAGGCCCCGACCTACCCATAACATATATACACAATATATACTCAAAACCCAAGACTCGATAACTTTTAAGGACATGGAGCTTACTGATCAAGCTAAACTCAGGCAACACTTACTAAGGAGGTCTACCCATATCTGAACCTGCACGCATGAAATGCAGCATCCCCAGAAAAATGACGTGAATACAAAATAATGTGCCAAGTATGTAAGGCAATAAAATAAATAAAATTTGAAACTAAACTGATAATATAATAACTGAAAGTAACTAGGAGTCAAAGATGATCTGGAGATATACTTACCTGCTGATACTTACTCTACTCTCTTAATATAGTAAGTAAAATAAATGTCCAGCCCTATAAGGCTCGGTACGTGTAACTACTCGGCCGTAGAGGGCTCACTCCTAGGTGTTCGGCCATACTAGGCTAGGTATATCGGCTGTCGATGCCCCTTTTCGCAAAATCTGGTTTACGATATTTGGGAGGACAACTCTATTCCCTTTTGGGATTTGGGTTTTGGAATTGAAGAGTCACCACCTAATGATTAAGTGCATTAGGACACTAAGATTTTTTTAGTCGGAAAATCGGAGTTTGGGTAAGGGCTAGAAATTGTCACAAAAGGGAAGGTGTTAGGCACCCCTCAAGACCCACTAGTGTATTTCCCGGCCATGTTATAATTTGACTTCATGTAACCAAATCAACAATCAAGGATTCAAATATGAAACAATGCAAATAAACTAAAAATAACTTTGAAGATAAGTAGGGAAGGTAGAGATTTATGAAAAGATTTGAATAGTTTTACAAAAGGAGATGAAAACAAACAAAGGGAAAGGGGTCCTAGGTTTATGATTAATTTGGATTATTAATACAATACTCAATAATTGCTCCTTTGAAAAGGGGCTACATGAGATATTAGCGCATCAGTCATTATCTTCATATCTACCCTTTACCACCCGGTTGATGTATTAAATGCGGAACGGTCTCGTTTTACTTATTGCATACTATTACCCACCCCATCCTATCAGTCCTGGAGCCATTTATGACTACTAGTCCTAAAGGGTGGGATATTAGGCTGATTAATTTCAAAGGATAAAAATCTAAGGCGACATACAAAAGCACATACTGCACGTTGGGGGAAGCATATAAACATATAAAGCCTCATGTATACCTCTTCAAACAAAACACATAAATAGCATGACTTAAACACAATTAAGGTCTCAAAGGTAGGAACTTTTACAGCAGTTAAAACATGGTTTTAAAAATAAAGTAGCGACATTAATTTAATGAGGTGTAGATCAAGTGAAATAGCACGATTTTAGGCAGAGGTTGGTAACCCAGTGATTTGAGGACATAAAAACTAGAAACTCAGTAAAAGTAAAATAGATGCATCATTTCAAAAACGTTCCAGATGAAGCAGAGTTTTTAAGAAAGCAGAGTGAACCTCAGAGAATCAAAACAAGAATGGAATGCCAGAGTTGAAATTAACAGAAGTTGGTTGGTCTTAAACTAATAAAAACATGATTAATCAGTTCTCATTCGGCCTAACGTTTGCCTAGGCGTCGTATACATTTTTTTGGTTATTTTAAGGAATCAACACGGATAATTGATTCTGATTTTTTCTAAGGTACGCGTGATAAGGTATTTGCAGAAAAGTTTCGAACCTCTTAGCCATATTTTAGCAATGTTATTAGACCAACGTGAATTAACCACTGCAATTCAAACGAGTGAGAAATCCTAAGGACAGGATATCTAATGCACATAGGAATTCCTAAAACATGATTTCTATCATGCCAATGTAGTAATGACAAATTATTTGGCTTGTTGTTGATTGTTTGCTTGTTATTAATTGATCGTGGTTACAAGATGAGCATAATTACAGGCTGAAAGTAAAGAACCTAAAGCAGGATCTCTAATGAATGAGATGCATAACCTATAAAGGTTATCTATTGTGCAGATAAGTAAATAAAATCCTATAGGCATGTTTTCTACCCATTATTTATACTAAGCATGCATAACCCCCCCCCCCCNACCCCCAATCGTTTGTTTACAAATTATTACAAACCAATAATATCTGAGTTACTACAATAAAGAACAAAAATAAGAAGTTATTCTACAAGGAGCCTTCAACCAGGCCCAATCTTCCAACCTCAACCCCTTCGAGTTTCACAACCTTTGCTATGGTCTACGTGCGACAAATCTCCCTAGGTCCCCACTGGGACCCTGGCCAATACCAGCACCTAAACACTTAGAAGAATGCAGGACAGGTGCAGTGTGGAATACTAGCCTTGTGTGTCAAAGTTCAGTGAGTACTCAGAGGTACTCAAAGCAATGCTCACACGAAGGGGGTAGAACCTATTCTCTAAGAGCAGTGTGAAGTGTAGGAAGAAGTATTTTAAAAGATTTTTCAAAAAAACAAGGGATTTGTTTTAAAAAGAGAACAGCAGAAACAACAGTTCAACAATACAGGGCTGCATACAATGATCATGGGGAAAGAGGAACAGATAGATCACACAATGCTAAAGGAGATATAGAGGTTTAATGAACACGACTACACAGAATCAGAGAATTCAGGGGGACTGGGAAGTAGTAAAGTTTAGGCATGCTAATGTATAGCAATAGGATACAGGCATAGCAAGTAAAAGTTAGAGATAGGCAAAGTCAGACTTAGCATGTAAATCATAAGACAAGGTAAAGTATCAAAGCAAAGAATCAATTACACATTGAGCAGGAGAAGCATAAATAGAAGAAGATCAGAAAGATAATGAACTGAATCAAAAGTAAACACATTGGTTGGAGACTTGAAGATTAATTAGGACATACCAGTATAAGAGCAAGAGCAGGATGTAGAGACAAAGTGGTAACATAATATTAGCCTTGGCTTTCAGCAGGCTAATAATAAGCAAGAGCAAAGAATAGCAATAGAGTAAAAGCAAGAGAAAGAGCACAAGAGAATGCAGAATTGAGATTATTTTTGTAATGTGTCTATGTTCAGAAGACTTTTTTTATCGTGTAAAAGACTTAAGGTATTTATAGTTGAAAGTAGGCGGTAAAAATAAGGCCAAAAAAATCACAGAAGTATGTTAATTTAAGAACTCAGAATCAATTAATTAGAGAATCAAGGAAGTACTCCCATTAATTAAGGGAATCAAAATCAAACGAAAAGATTCAACACCATATAAGGCAAGTAGAAAAAACCAGTCCAGGATTAAATAAGGAATGAGTCAAGGTTCAGTACGCATATAGTAGCCAATTAATACCAAATTCAGGAAAATTACAATTAAGGAAAGGCTAAGTAGAACAGAGTACTACAGCAAATACGGTAACAAATAAATTAATTTAAACAGGCGAGTAGAATGCTAGTGTTTTGAAAGAGAGTTTTTACATTACCAATCAATCAAGGAAAATCAGAATCAATCATGCGAAGTCATGATTCTACATTCTTAACATATAAATAGAGGTGAATCAACAAGAGTAGAAAACAAAAATTAACCATATGGACAGAAGGGAACAAGAGCTGAACAAACACAACCATTCAAATATGGTGAAAATAGGCTAAGAGACAGAACCAAAGCAAAGGAAAAATCTGCCTAGCACACATAATCACATTGAGACGAGGCAAGGAAAATCACGCTAACACACATAATCAAAGCAAAGAAATATGCTAACACATAGAGACAAAGCAAAGAAAATTAGGCTAACACACATAATCAAACGAAGAAACATCTTAAGAAATTAGGGTTTTTAGCGGAGTCCAGCTAAAAAACATAGTAAGAGCATAAAATCGATCAAAATAAACAAGGAAAAGGTTTTAATCATGAAGAAAATCGGTCGAAACATGCGTAAAAGAAATCCCAAAAACCCTAGTTTTTCAAAGAAAGTGAAAATGGTTCAAAGTAAAGGGTCTTTTAGAAGAAGCTCGAGAATAGGCAAAACATAGAGAAAAACATAAAAAAATAGCATGAAAAATAACACCGTTTTGAGAGATTCAGGAGAGAATTAGGGTTTCAAAAAGGAAACCCTAATAAAAGTTAAAAGAACCTATTGAAACTCCACTGATCGTGACATATAGGGTGCGATTTCGCCTGAAATCACACCGGAGAACCCATAAGTAGCAGAACCAGGAACCCTAGGTCTAAATCATCATGGCCCAAAAACCACGAAGGACTTAGAGGTGTTGAGTAGGGCGATGAGAGGCCGATCCGAGCCTTGGGGTTGAAGGGAGGTGGCCGGAAACAAACTAGGTGGAGCTTTTAGGGGCTGATTCGCATGGTGGAGGCTTCTGGGTCTCAGAAATAGAGGGAATTGGTGGGCTAGGGTTTCATGGCAGTTGATGGTCGAAAGGGGTGAGACTGGAGGTGGCCGGAGAAACGGTGGAGGCCATCGAAGAAGAAAGAAACAGAAGGTTCTAGAGAGAAGGGAGAGGGAGAGAAGAGATAGAGAGAGAGACCGTCTCATAGAAATGAGGGGTCTAGGGGGGTTAATTAGATTTAGTTAAGGGAAATAAATCTGGGCCGTTGATCTCAATTTGATCAACGGCTTAGATTAAAACAGGGTTGGACCGGGTTATATTAGGTATTGGGCTAGGTTAGTTTAGTCGAGATATTGGGCCAATTGCAATCTGATAGGGGGTATGGCCAAATTGGCTAGAATTGAAATAATAAACGGATGTTTATTAAATAGCCAATTTCCCTCTTTTATTATTTTATAAAATAGTAAAAATGACTTTAAAAAAAATTAAAGGTACTGGAGTAGTTAATAACGTATGAATATTAATTTAAAAATAGTAAAAATGACTTCATAATTGTAAAATGTTGTTAATTGTAAAATAGGCTATAATTACAATTATATGTAATTTAGCTTAAAAAATAACAAAACAAATGTATAAAAATATGCAAAAATTACCTTAATTATATCTTAGTGTAAATATGAGAATAAGAATAAATTATTCACCAAATTGCTAGTCGGGGAATAATTATTGAATTTGTACTTATAAAAATAGATAATAAATCGATTTTAAAATCTTCAAAAATAAGGGAAAAATACCAAAACTCTTGGGCATTCTTATATATGCATGTACATGCTATTTTGAGAATATTTTGAGTATAAAAAATAGGTAAAAAAAAATGAGCATCAACATCGGCCATTCTTGGCTCGCACATAGGCGCTCAGCCACAGTAGGCTCGGTATATAACTTACCATCTTATTAGAGGTTAGCCAATAGGAGCCTTCCCATCAATTATAGCTTGATGGAGGTGAATATACGTGATGACCCGACCCGTCGTCTCATGAGTTATCGCTCCATTTTTCCTATTTTCAGCTTCTTTATGCTTCATTGTCCGTATCTAGTGTAATAGAGTTGAGTTGGAGTGATTTTGATAAGAAATGAGCCACTTAGTCATCTTTTAAGAAGGCTTAAGTTGGAAAAGTCAATCGGACGTTAACTTATGAGTTAGAGGGCTCGGATGTGAATTACGATGGTTCAGTTAGCTCCGGGAGATGATTTGAGACTTAGGAGCGTGATCGGAATTTATTTTGGAGGCCCGATATAGAAGTAGGCTTGAACTGGCGAAGTTAGTAGTTTGACGATTCGGTTGATAGGTGAGATTTTGATCCGGGAGTCGGAATGGAATTCCGAGAGTTGCTGTAGCTTCATTATGTGATTTAGAATATTCGTGCAAAATTTTAGGTTATTCGGACGTGGTTTGGTTGGGTTTTTGATCAAAAGCGTGTTTCAGAAGTTTAAGAAGAACTTAGGCTTGAATTTGAGGTAATTTAATGGTTTTGGTGTTGTTTGAGTTGTTTTAATGATCGAAACGAGGTTGAATAATGTTTTACGATGAGTTGGTGCTTTTGGTTGAGGTCCCAGGGGCCTCGGGTGAGTTTTGAGCGAGTACGGACATCCCGGAACTTAGAAAATGGATGGGGCAGTCATTTTCGAGCGAGGCGCAGTCCTATTAGCGCGGGGCATGCTGGCCTTGTGCTGGGCGCGTAAAAGTGACTGCGGCCGCGATCATGAAGAACTGCAGGTCGTCAATCCAACTTCGGAAACTCATATCTTTTGATCTACAAGGAATTTGGGGATAATTCTGAAACGAAAGTTGTAGCTCTTTGAATCTAGTTTTCACAAACATACTATAATAGACATTTGGACATATGTATGGAGAGTTATGACCAAAATACTAATGCCTGTTATTTCAGAGAACTCATGTGCGGCTGCGGTCGTGTTTGCGCGGACCGCACCGGTTTTGCGCGACCGCGGTCAATTTTGTGCGGCCCGCAGAAGTGGAAATCTGGGGTTTACTTTATAAATTCAAGGTTTTGGGTTTTTATTTGATATTTTGCCCTACAGGGCTCGGATTTTGGCGATTTTTCGAATGATTTTAAAGAAATTCATCGGGTAAGTGATTCAAATTCAGATTTTTCTAGAGTACATGAATCTATCATTGAATTCATCATTTAATTCGTGATTTGGGATGGAATTTGGGAAGAAAATTGTGAAATCTTTCAAAAATATAAAATGATGATTTGAAGGACCAAATTGTGCTATAATTAGATAATTTTTGTATGGTTAGACTCGTGAGAGTATAAGGATTCTAGTTTTGTGAATTTTTGTCAAATCTAGAAATGTGGGCCCGGGTCGGGTTTGACCAATTTCGGGAATTTTCTTGTAATTTGATTATTTTTAAGTGGGCTTTGGTCCCTTAACATATTTTGATGGTTTGGTACTGATTTCGGCTAGATTTGGAGCATTCAGAGGCAGATTCGAGAGGCAAATGCGTCGCGAGCTAGAGAATTAGTTGGTTCGAGGTGAGTAATGACTGTAATTGATATCCTGAGGGTTTGAAACCCCGGATTACACAACGCAGTGCTATATTGAGGCGAGGCACGCGCTTAATATCGAGCGCGGGGTCATTTACTATTGGATATTGTGTCTTGGTCCATCCCGGTTGATATTTTACCAGGTATTTGACTAAGACTTGTTGTTTTTCGCTATGACTTGGGCTTATTGCCAAACTTGGGGCTTATTGCCGACTATTTGGAATCCTTTGTGAACTTTTATCACTGTTTCCTCACTATTTGGAATATTACTTAAACTCAGTCCAATTAAATTACACCGTTTCATGGACTCAGATATTTTTACTTAAATTTGAGATTTAAATTATATTTGAACTGATGTTTGAGCTGAGCACTATTGTTTTACTGATGCATGAGGGGATTATGATTGTTTGTGGACTGATTGAGGCCGAGGGCCATATGTGAGGATATGTTGAGTGATGTGAGGAGGCTTTCAAGCCTCGAGTGTTATATGAGGAGGCTTTCAGGCCTCGAGTGTGATGTGAGAAGGCTTTCAGGCCTTATGTTGATATGAACAGGCTTTCAAGCCTTATGATGATATAGCGCTTGGGCTGTAGGATCCCCTCCGGAGTCTGCACCCCCACAATGAGCGCGGGTACCTATGTAAAGAGGATAAATTTTAGACAGTGGTAACAATGACATTGTATGATGCGTTTTGGTCAGGTAATAATGACTGACCAGGAGTAACACCGTGCGGTCAGTTAACAATGACTGATCAAGAATGACATCGTGCGGTCAGGTAACAATGGCTGACCAGGAACAAAATAGTGCCCGAGGGGCTGGTACTATTCTATGTGATTGTCCGAGGGGCGAGTTTTATGTTCTCATTTTGCATACTTTCTTGTCTTTTACTTGTTATATTGTGGTATTTGTGCTCGAGGGGAGAATTTCTATGCATAGCGGCACTAATTGTTTTGAAATTATTTTGCAACTGTCGAAAAAATCATTTTCAAAAGAGGTTTAAAACCGAGCCAAGATATTTCTGAAGATTTCACAGCTTCCCTGATTTTCTCAAGAGTTTTATACTTCTTCGATACAGCATGATGATTTGTTATACGTGATTTCTTACTGCTCAGTTATTATTTACCTTTATTACTCACTGAGTTGGAGTACTCACCTTACTCCCTGCACCTCGTGTGCAGATGCAGGTATTTGTTCACTCGGTAGCGGGTTTTGAGCTGATTGAAGATTTTGCAATCGTAGCTGAGCAAGGTGACCGCTAGCGTTCGAGGCACTGGATTTATTTCTTTGATTCTAAATTCTATTCTCAATATTACTAGCCTTGTAGTTGATTAAACTCTTCTAGATGCTCGTGACTTGTGACACCCCGATTTGGGCTGTGTTTGGTTGTACTTTCGCTAAGTAAAGTTATTAAATCATCTTTAAAATTATTAATTCATGTTTATCTATTTTTGAAAAAGGAAAATAGGGTTGGTTGGCTGGCCTTTTCTTCACGAGAGGCGCCATCACGACCGGAGCAGGGTTTGGGTCCTGACAAGTTGGTATCAGAGCCTAGGTTACTAGGTCTCGCGAGTCATGAGCATGTTTAGTAGAGTCTCACGGATCGGCACGGAGACGTCTGTATTTATCCTCGAAAGGTTGTAGAACCTTTAGGAAAGACTTCATATTATTGAATTCTTATCGTGCGTCTTTGATTTAGCTTAAAAAAGTAACTCTTACAATTCCTTCCACGTGTTTGTATACGCGAACGAGCGCTCAGTATTAGATGTGCCTTGATGACTTGTGATTCCCTGATCGAAGGGAGAGATGTGACCTCTATGAGTTGATGTTGGGCCAGGTTGAAGGACTTGAGGACGGATCTTTGCCTATGGCTTGAGCCTCATGGTGTTAATTGTGCCGGCAAATATTTTGAACTTATATGTCCGGTATTGTCCTATTAGTGAGAATGATGGTTGGATATCTAAGTGAGGAGTATATTAGTATTGTGAGATGTATCTATATGACTATGAAGTGATGAGGAAGGGCTACAAGATGGTAGATGAACTATTCATTGTTTGATTTTTATTGTGATTGGATGTGTAGCCCCGAGTTATAGGCGCGTGGAGAATCTTTTCATGTCTCCTATTTGGAGTGAATTAAATTTCATGCTACAGTGTGAGTTAGACTCAGGAAGATTAAGCGACTGTGTAATGTGTATGATAGTGGAAGCTATACAAAATGTTAATTGGAGGTAAAGTAGGTGGGTTATCTCCTGCGAAGTGTTCTAAGGTGGTGTTATCCTTATGTTATCTATTAGAAGATCTCATTTACAAGTGAATAAAATGTGTTGAGATCTAAATTGGGCCACCTAGAGAATGAGCTCAACTTTTTTGTGAGTGAATGGAAGAATTGCAGAAGAGTTAAAATCCAGATGATTTGTGTTTTCACAAGCTTATGAAGGAGTGAGTTCAATCTCACTATGGTATTACAGTAGCAATAGAGTATATGTGTTATGATCGATTGAGTGCATTTTGATCTACGGCTTTGAGCCAAGTTGGGGAGTTTGCTATTAATTAAGTTGATTGCACAGTTAGGTGCTATATTGGTTCTAGTTTGAGGCATGTTGGTGAGTCGGTTATGGCTTACGGAGATTAAGGTCGACCAGGCGATGGCCAGGCTCGTTTTTATGCTATTCCTGGGAGGACAGATGCTATTGTGTCACATGCTGTTATTACAGGTATTGTTCTAGTTCGCCGCGATATGCCTCTGTATTATTTGATCCTAGTTCCACCTATTCTTATGTGTCCTAATATTTTGCTCATTATTGCGTATGCCCCAGGAGTTTATTTCTTTACATGTTCATGTATCTACCCCGGTGGGCGATACTATTATTGTGGACCTTGTGTACCGGTCATGTGTTGTGATTATTGAGGGTTTGGAGACCTGAGTTGATCTATTGCTATTGAGAATGGCGGACTTTGATGTTATATTGGGCATGGATTGGTTATCTCCATGTCATGCTATTCTAGACTGTCATGCTAAGACAGTTACTTTGGCTATGTCGGGTGTACCGCGGATCGAGTGGCGTGGTGTGACTGATTATGTTCCTAGCAGAGTAATTTCTTTCTTGAAAGCCCAGCGTATGGTTGGGAAAGGTTATCTATCATATCTTTTTTGTGCGAGATGTTGGAGATGAGACCCCTACTGTTGATCCTGTCACAGTTGTGAGGGATTTTTCCCGATGTATTTCCTGCACACCTGTCGGGCATGACACCGGACAGGGATATTGATTTTGGTATTGACGTGGTGTCGGGCACTCAGCCCATTTCTATTCCACCATACCGTAAGGTACGAGCGGATTTGAAGGAATTGAAAGAGCAGCTTCAGGAACTCCTAGAAAAGGGGTTCATTCGGCTTAGTGTGTCACCTTGGGGTGCACCAGTCTTAATTGTGAAGAAAAAGGATGGCACAATGAGAATGTGCACTGATTACAGGCAGTATTCTTGGGTTGGTAACCTACATGGTGTGGTAAAGCCAGAGAAATACCGTTTTGATAGCTTGGTTATGTGCGAGCAGGTTTAAAAGTTTTCTTGATGGTTTTTACCATAGTTTGAGCTGGATATATTCTACCGGTGCGCGGAACATATTGTATATTATGAACTCCTCCTAAATGGGAGCAAATAGAAGATTTCTAACTGCCGGAATGTAATTTTCCTATAGCCCGAAAATTTCTAATGATATTCTTGTGTGTAAAATGATGTCATAATAGACGTGGTATGTTGTGCCTGTTTAATATTTGTATGTACGAGGTGGAAATTCATTCTTGAAGAGAAGGTCATGAATTCTGGATAGAATAGTCAATTTCAGATATTTAGATTGAATGTTATAACTGCTCGGTAAGGCCTGAAAAGGGTGTACATTATATTCTGATTAACAGATGTCTATTTGCATTTCAACGCTCACTTGGTTGATCGACTACCAATATTTCGATCTTGTCATGTATTACAAAATTTTTGAAAATAATTATCTTGGGATGATCGTACTTGAAGGATGTGTCAGTCATTTGGGTGTTGAGATTGTGATAAATTACAGTGATTTATGTGATCTATAAATTTGGAGATGGGGAATTCGCAAAAATATACTATTTCGGGATTGTGGCATGTTGAGGAGAGTATTTTATCTAAATCATTGGATGCACTAGTTGACCTAATTGATGGTAATAACTATACGTTGTGGGCGCGAATATATGTGAGGTTTGAACCGGTGTGCAAGCACCGAGCCAATATTCATGCACGGAAGATACGTAGGCTATGATATGCCTAGAGTGGGATATTGAGCTTAAAGGTATAATGGTTCTCTTATTCGTAACTTTGTTAAGAATTATCTTGACTATACTTGAGATTTCCAAGCTGCTAAATTCCAGAACAAACATGGTAATTACTAATTCTGTGTTAACTTGCTGATTTGAGCTATGACAATGCAATTTGCTCATGCCTACGATATAGAGTGTTATTTATGCCATTCCAGGAGCATGAGAATCTTGTTTCAGTTAGCATATACATGTGTACTTGTTGGATTGATTATATATGATATGCTTGGACTGGAGGTCTGTCATTGTGTCAGGTGGATTATGTTGTTGGAAAATAAGTTGCTCGTGAAGTTGATGTCAATTTGAGCTATAGAAAAGCCGGTTATTATTATTATATTCATGTATTTTGGTTCCACTGTGATTGACGAGCTCATAGCATATCGTTAGGGTAGTATTGTGAAACTTGCAAAGGGGCTCTCTTCTTTGAGATATTTTCCCTTTATGGGGTAACCGGATGGTTCAATAGTGAGGTTTACTGGTATGACATTGTATTATGTACTTCTCCGTGGGCATGATGATTCGCTTGTAGTACTAGACATCAAATTATGATTGGTTGATGGTTTTGAGCATAGTGACTTGGGGTGTCTCGGGTGAACTAGTATCTGAATTCCTCGCGGTTAGATTCGAGTGTTCTGTTTCTATGAAGTGAGACGGGTTCTAAGCCTTGTGTTGTGGTGGTACTAGTGATCATGTGGTACAGCTCTTTGATTTGAGTCATTTTCATGAATTTAGGATACTCATACTGTTGCATATTGGCGCACGTACTGTGTGAGTTGTGGCTTAGGCCTGTATTGATGTGTCATGTCACCAGAGTAGTGTGTTAGATTAGAAGAGATTAAAGGGATCATTAATGAATACAAACGGATTTGATTTCGGTATGTTGGAAAGATAATATCGAGCTTCGACTCAGAAATTTGATGTAGCATTTGCCAAATGAGAAGTGGGTTCATGAGTGGTTGATCTAAGAAATAAGTATGGCTTACTGTGTGTTTTATTTATCCTTTGCAGTATATGAAGGTGTTGGGATGAGACCTTAGTTGATAAGAGGTTTTCTATCGGTTCGGTTATTGCGTGCAACAGCTATGATTAGGAGTTCTTGCTGCAAGAATTTGAGTCATGTGTTATGCTATGCAATTGCACCTGAGGTTGCAGGTATGGGTTGTTACAGCTTGTTTGGGCTTATTCACAATACAAATATGGGATTCTGATTTCAGTTACAATGTGTTGTCGGTACTATATGAGATAGGATGACGTGGGATCAACCACGGGTTTATGCATGGTAAGGTTATTCAGCGATTGTTTGGCTTTTAGAACAACTCTGGGCACGTTCGAGGACGAACGGTTGTTTAAGTTGAGGAGGATGTGACTACCCGACCCGTCGTCTCATGAGTTTCCGCTCCGTTTGTCCTATTTTTAGCTTCTTTATGCTTCATTGTTCATATCTTGTGTAATAGAGTTGAGTTGGAGTGGTTTTGATAAGAAATGAGACACTTAGTCTCTTTTAAGAAGTCTTAAGTTGGAAAAGACAACCGTACATTGAATTATGAGTTAGAGGGCTCGGATGTAAATTACGATGGTTCGGTTAGCTCTGGGAGATGATTTGAGACTCAGGAGCGTGATCGGAATTTATTTTGGAGGCCCGAGGTAGAATTAGGCTTGAATTGGCGAAGTTAGTAGTTTGACGATTCGGTTGATAGGTGAGATTTTGATCCGGGAGTCGGAATGGAATTTCGAGAGTTGCTGTAGCTTCGTTATGTGATTTCGGATTTGCATGCAAAATTTCGGGTTATTCGTACGTGGTTTGGTTGAATTTTTTATCAAAAGCATGTTTCAGAAGTTTTAGAAGAACATAGACTTGAATTTGAGGTAATTTGATGGTTTTGGTGTTGTTTGAGTTCTTTTGATGATTATAACTAGGTTGAATAATGTTTTAGGATGCGTTGGTGCTTTTGGTTGAGGTCTCGGAGGCCTTGGGTGTGTTTCGGGTGAGTTTTGAGCTAGTACGGACATCCCAGAATTTAGAAAATGGATGGGGCAATCATTTTCGAGCGAGGTGCGGTCCTATTAGCGCGGAGCGCGCTGGCCTTGTCCTGGGCGCGTAAAAGTGACCGCGGCCTCGGTCATGAAGATCTGCAGGTCGTCGGTCCGACTTCGGAAGCTCATATCTTTGGATCTTCAAGGAATTTGGGGATGATTCTAAAACGCAAGTTGTAGCACTTTGAATCTAGTTTTCACAAACATACTATAATAGATATTTGGACATCTGTAGAGAAAGTTATGACCAAAATACTAAAGCCTGTCATTTCAAAGACCTCATGTGTGGCTGCAGTCGTGTTTGCGCGGACCGCACTAGTTTTGCGCGGCCGCGGTCGATTTTGTGTGGCCTGCGGAGGTGGAAATCTGGGGGTTACTTTATAAATACGAGGTTTTGGGTTTTTATTTGATATTTTGCCCACAGAGCTCGGATTTTGGCGATTTTTCGAAGGATTTTCAAGAAATTCATTAGGGTAAGTGATTCTAACTCAGATTTGGCTAGAGTAGATGAATATGTCATTGAATTCATCATTTAATTCGTGATTTGGGATGGAATTTGGGAAGAAAATTGTGGAATCTTTCAAAAATATAAAATGATGATTTGAAGGACCAAATGGTGTCGGAATTGGATAATTTTTTTTATGGTTAGACTCGTGAGAGTATAAGGATTCTAGTTTTGTGAATTTTTGTCAAATCTCGAAATGTGGGCCCGGGATCGGGTTTGACCAATTTCGGGAATTTTGTTGTAATTTGATTATTTTCAAGTGGGCTTTGTTCTCTTAACATATTTTGATGGTTTAGTACAGATTTCGGCTAGATATAAAGCATTTAGAGGTCGATTCGAGAGGCAAATGCATCGCGAGGTAGAGAATTAGTTGGTTCGAGGTGAGTTATGACTGTAAATGATATCCTGAGGTTTTGAAACCCCGAATTACACAACGTAGTGCTATATTGAGGTGAGGCACACGTTCAATGTCGAGCGCGTGGGCATTTACTATAGGTTATTGTGACTTGGTCCATCCCGGTTGATATTTTACCGCGTATTTGACTAAGACTTGTTGTTTTTCACTATGACTTGTGCTTATTGCCAAACTTGGGGTTTATTGCCGACTATTTGAAATCCTTTGTGAACTTCCATCACTGTTTCCTCACTATTTGAAATATTACTTGAACCCAGTCCAATTAAATTACACTGTTTCGTGGACTAAGCTATTTTTACTCAAATTTGAGATTGAAATTATATTTGAACTTATGTTTGAGCTGAGCACCATTGTTTTGTTGATGCCCGAGGGGCTTATGATTGTTTGTGGACTGATTGAGGCCGAGGGCCATATGTGAGGATATGTTGAGTGATATGAGGAGGCTTTCAGGCCTCGGGTGTTATGTGAGGAGGCTTTGAGGCCTCGAGTGCGATGTGAGAAGGCTTTCAGGCATTATGTTGATATGAACAGGCTTTCAGGCCTTATGATGATATAGCGCTTGGGCTGTAGGAGCCCCTCCGAAGTCTGCACCCCCACAGTGAGCGCGAGTACCCATCTAAAGAGGATAAATTTTAGACAGTGGTAACAATGACACTGTATGACGTATTTTGGTCAGGTAACAATGACTGACCAGGAGTAACACCTTGCGGTCAGGTAACAATGACTGACCAGGAACAAAATTGTGCCCGTGGGGCTAGTACTATTCTATGTGATTGTCCGAGGGGCGATTTTTATGTGCTCAATTTGCATACTATCTTGTCTTTTACATGTTATACTGTGGTATTTGTGCTCGAGGGGCAGATTTTTGTGCATAGTGGCACTAATTGTTTTGAAATTATTTTGCAACTGTCGAAAAGATCATTTTCAAAAGAGGTATAAACTGATCCAAGATATTTCTAAAGATTTCACAGCTTCCTTGATTTTTTCAAGAGTTTTATAATGTTTCGATACAACATGATGACATGTTATACGTGATTTCTTACTGCTCAGTTATTATTTACCTTTATTACTCACTGAGTTGGAGTACTCACTTTACTCCTTGTACCTCGTGTGCAGATACAGGTATTTGTTCACCCGGTAGAGGGTTTTGAGTTGATTGAAAATTTTGCTATCGTAGCTGAGCAAGATGATCACCAGCATTCACGGCACTAGATTTCTTCTTTTAATTGTAAATTCTATTCTGTATATTACTGGCCTTGTAGTTGTATTTATTCTCTTCTAGATGCTCGTGACTTGTGACACCCCGGTTTGGGCTATGTTTGTTTGTACTTTCGCTAAGTAAAGTTATTAAATCATCTTTAAAATTATTTATTCATGTTTATCTATTTTTGAAAAAGTAAAATAGGGTTGGTTGGCTGGCCTTTTCTTCACGAGAGGCGCCATCACGACTGGAGCGGGGTTTGGGTCGTGACAAAATATATATATATATATATATATATATATATATATATAGAGAGAGAGAGAGAGAGAGACCCTTTGATCTCTTGACTGGAAGAAGACGATACTTAACTGAATATAAAGCCCCAATAAAGAAGAATATTGTAACTTATGAGACTAGGATAATGTACATTTGTTCATAAATACGAACTTCACTTTATGTCTTGTTATCAAGCTAATGTAGTTGTGGGATCATGCCAAAATGAAGAAAGGTTTAACATTAACATACCTTATCACTATATTTTCAATCACCAAGTTGAACTAGCCTCTTTGTACCTTAATCTACAACAACGATAATAACACTATCATTATGTAATGAAAGGTGCCACTATCGCACAATGAAAGACAAGCTTATTTGGTATTAAAACGAGCAGCATCTCCCCTATAATCCTTACTTCCTCCAACTTGAAGATAACACCAACAATATAACAATAACATATATACATTATTTTTCAACCTTATATACACCACAAAAAATACAAACCACCCCAACACACTCCAATTTCTTCATACACAAAATTACCATTGTAGTAATGTCAAACAGTCCGAAAATATTATGACGAACGACCAGCGCAATGTTGTTTATCCATACTATTTCTCCTCCAACACTCCATAAAATATTAGAAAACACATAAGACAAGCAACAGAAACAGTCCATAAAACAGTCTGTCACAAGTGAATAACTCGAACTCGCGGCTTTCAATCACTATCCTGTGAGTTCTTACAATTATAGAATGAATTTTCATACATATCCAGTAGAAAAAATTGATGAAAGAGAGCATTAAACTTACATTATTTGTTGAATAACTCATCACCTATCTTTGTTTTTCAAACTCTAGGTTTTGCCTCCAATTAGAACTTGAAGAGAGGAGAAAATCAATTAAAGTTTGTGGGCAATTTTTTGAATGATGTTTACAGGGATTTAGGTCTGGTTATTATGCCTCATTATTAGTGTATTATATGAAGGAAACAGACCTTTAAAAGCTCTCTTTGGACGATCCGAACTGGCCCCTTTTTTTTTCATATATAATACTCTCATTTAAGCAACTCGGTGAACACACCTGCTTGTCACCTAGCAGCCTGCGTGGTCTCGCAAAAATAAATGTATCTCTCTACTCTGATACCGTATTAACAAACGGTTTAATGAGTTAGAAAATAGACTCATAGATCTTCAATTTTATGGGTTGAAAACTCCAGTATTCTAATTATATTGGGGGAAAATCGATGTTATATTTGACCCAAATTTCAGTAAAACGTATGAACCTGACATGTGATGACTTTCATCGACTTTGTTCCACAACTCTCTTGACCTCAAGACTAACACATGAATATCATAAAACTAAAATAAATCATAGCATAATCCTCTTATCATGTTAAGAACCTAGTCTCACCCCAAAGGTACGGGTTATAACATTCAAAACTTGTCGACTTTCGACGTAACATTATATTCTTCAATTCCTTTAGCTTATGAACCTTCCAACCCTCTTTGTAATTGTTGTTCATGATCTTCAATATTTATAACCTCCGAGCTAGCATGATAACTTACTTAATATACTTTCAAAGATGATCTTATTTTTTATCTTGCATTAGTTTGCTTACGACGCACTTTTACTTACGAAAATATGGGGTGTAACATAATTATCCCCTAGGAACATTAATCCTTGAATGTTTGCTCTTAGATACTCGAGAAAAATTTTCTAGAGTCTCCTCCGTACACTAGACTAAAACCAACCTGCAAGCATCCAGAAAACATACTATACATGCCATGTCTATAAATAGCAGCGCTTGGCCTCACATGGTCGTCAATCATAAATACTGTAGGTAAAAAATGAGAGCTTACCTGATGACCTATTGTGTTGATGTATCCCATATTGAGCCATATGTTCAGTTTGAAATAGGTGGGAGTATTTAGACTTCATTTCTTCCTCCGCTTACCCTGTTGTCTCTTCCACATTATTGTTTCTCCATAAAAGTTTCACGGAGGTTACCTCCTTATTTCGTAACTTGCGGAATAGTCGGTCTAGGATGGAAACTGGAACTTACTCATACGATAAGTCCTCCGTAATCTGTACATCACTAGTGGGCACCATTCGGGTAGAATCGCCAATGCACTTTCGTAGCGTAGATACGTGAAAAACTGGATGGACAGACTCCAATTCTGAGGGAAATTATAACTCATAAGCTACTCGTCTTACTCTCCAAATAATCCTATAAGACCCAATATATTGTGGGATAAGCTTGCCTTTCTTACCAAATCTCATCACGCCCTTTATATGTGGATACCTTTAAGAACACCCAGTCATCAACCCCGAAATCTAAGTCTCATCGCTGTATATCAGAATATCTTTTATGATGACTCTGAGATGTCAACAGTCTATTCCAGATAAGCTTTACCTTCTCTATGTCCTGCCGAACCAAGTATGGCCCATGTAACCTAGATTCTCCAACATCAAACCACCCTATAGGAGATCTGCACTTATGCCCATACAAAGCCTCATACGGAGCCAGCTGGATATTGGATTGGTAACTGTTATTATATGCAAATTCAATAAGAGGTAGATGTTCATTTCAACTTCTTTTAAAATCCAACACACATGCTCGTAATATATCCTCAAGCATCTGAATTGTGCGCTCTGCTTGTCCATCAGTCTGTGGATGAAAAGTTGGGCTGAGATTCACCTGATTCACTAAACCTCTATGAAATGAACTCTAGAAATATGCTGTAAACTAGGCCCCATAGGCCATTATAATAGATATTGGTACTCTGTTAGCCGCACTATCTCCTTAATATATAACATTGCATAATCTACGGTTGTATATGTAGATCCGACCAGTAGGAAATGGGCTAATTTCATGAGCCTATAGAACATCACCCATATAGAATCAAATTTATGGTGAGAACGAGGCAAACCCAGGAGGAAGTCTATGTTTATCGCCTCTCATTTCCACGTCGAGATCTCTATTGTCTGCATTAGCTCTCTGGGCTTCTGAAGCTCTACCTTCATTTGTTGGCAACTAGGACACTGGGCGACAAACTTAGCCATGTTCTTTTTTATATCGTTCCACCAGTGCACATCCTTAATATCATGATACATGTTCGTCGACCTAGGACAAATGTAGTACCACGAATAATGTGCCTTTGACATTATCCTATCTCGTAGCCCTACTAAATCGGTAACACACAGACGACCCATGTATCTGAGAACCCCATCTCCCTTAAGGTCTAACAACGGCTTCTTCTACTACGAAACTCACTCTCTCAACTTAACCAACTCTACTTCCTTTCCTTGACTTCAGCTATGAGAGATGATTTTGCAGTGTTTTGGAGTACAACTCCACCTTCATTAAAATCTACTAACAAAACAAGCTTGATGAATCTCTCTAGATAATTGTCTTTTCTCAGCCTCTAAATGTGCTAAGCTACCCATAGATCGGTGACTTAAGGCATCTGCTACAACATTAGCTTTCCCTGGATGGTAGAGAATGTTAACATCGTAATCTTTCAATAAATCTAGCCATCACCTATGTCGCAAATTCAATTCTTTTTTCTTGAAGATATATTGCAAGTTTTTATGATCGGTAAATAAACCTACCTTTGGGTGTCACTGTATTACCTACCCATTCAAGGATTGGCTCACCCCAAAGATGAAATCTGGCTGCATTTGCTCGGCAATCAACTGTGATATAGCAAGCTGTCAACCAGTCCATGCCCATGATAGAATCAAAATCTATCATCTCTAGATCAACTGAGTTGGCTGAGGTCTGACGACTACAAACTGTCACCATACAACCTAGGTAAACCCGTCTAGCAATAAACGGTTCTCCGACAGGTGTAGATATCGCAAAAGGATCACTTAGTATTTTAGGCATTATACCAAACTTCCCCGTGATAAATGGGGTAATATACGATAGAGTAAATCCTAAATCTATCAAGGCATAAGCATCATGAGAGAAAATGGTCAATATACCTACCACAATGTCTGGTGAAGACTCACGGTCCTGCCGACCCGCTAAAGCATAGATACGATTCTGGTTACCACCTAAATTGGAACCTCTACCTCTGCCTCGACCTCCACCAGCCGAAGACTGAGACTCGTGCTTTCAAGGATGCACAGACATAGATAATCATGTTGCTGAACTCGCTGGTTTTGACATACCCCCAGAATCTCTATTTGGGTAATCTCGCATCATACACCCCAAACGCCCACATGTACAAAAAGCATCGGAACCTGCTCGATATTGACCCCAGTATCCTCTACCACAAATGTCACATCGCGGTAGAAATGACCATGTCTGCCCTAAATCAAGTTGTCACTGTGAACCCGACGCTCGTGACCTCTCACTTGGTCTTGATTGAGTATAGCAGTCATGCGAGTAACCCTGTAACTGAGGTGGTGGAGGCCTAGGTGGCTGTCCAAAGTATTGGGGCCTATAACTACACTAAGACTGCTCCTGAGACCTGGAAAAATCTCATCCTCTTACGCTTCCCTTGATTATTCGTCTAGGTAACCTGCTGTCAACGCCTAACCCTTTCTATATTCTAGGCAAACGCCTGAATCTGGGAGATATCCATACTATCCTACAGCAGCACTGGCATATGCCTCAGTCAACTGTGGGGCCAACTCTGTTGTAAACCTATTGATCCTGTCCCGCATAATAGCAACTATAGATGGAGCATATTCGGCCAATGAAACAAAATGGAGACTATACTCTCGAACACTTATATTTCCCTGCTTGAGGGCTAGAAACTGATCGACTCGAGCCTGTCAGATCTCCCGCCATTACTACTAGTCAAGGAAAGTATTTGAATAAGTTTCCCATATAGCTGGACGTGCATCACGTCCCTTGGATCTCTCCCATCCCTCGTACCAAAGGATGGCAATATCTCGGAGTCAAAAAGTTGTTAGCTTAACTGCCTCTTTTTCCTTGGCATGCATAACCCGAAAGATCTTGTGAAACTGATGTGAGCAAGTTATGATTTCACTCAGGGTAGCTATTTTTTTTCACTAGATTAAAAAGGATTAACGTAACCTTTCAATATTTTTTATTTTTTATTTATATGCACATTTATTTATGATATTATTCACTAATAACTAATCTCAAGTAAGCATTCTTTTTCTAATTTAATGTACATTTCTTCATTTCAATAGGCATATTTTGAGTTTAATCACGTGTTCAATAGGCCGAGTTCTTAGCTTAAGCGGCTAAATAAAATATTCTGACAAGTTCAAGGGTCATCAACGATTTGAACTTTGCACCTATGCTATAGAGAGGATAATTTTATTTGCTTATGTTAGATATATAATAAGCCGGGTGTACCATTGATTTAGGGGCACAAGCGGGTCCACCCGACCTTCCTTCGCCGAAAAATTACACTGTATATATAAGGCAAAATCTGGTTTTTATCTCTAGATATTAATTTTTGAACCCCTGTAACACAATCCAAAAGGGTAGTTTAGTGGTCAAGGGACCTTCAAAATCTTTATAAGGTCACAAGTTCAATTCCTACTAGCTACAAGAGAAAATTTAAATCCCCTTCGTGGAGATTCTGCCTCCGCCACTGGTACCATTATGCTTTCAACTCATTTGCTATTTTCACCCATGATTGTGAATTAGAGTTACGCTTGGGCGTCCAGCCGAGTTCGAGCAAAGCCCAACTGAGCCGAGCTCAACGAGCATTTTACAACACCGAGCCAAGCTCAATCGAGCTTTGTTAAAGTACAACCGAGCTCGAGCCGAGCCCAAGTTGGCTCTTAGATGTATACTGTATAGTTCCGCATAGTCCTACGCCAGTTAAAAAAAAAAAGTAAATGCTTAATAAGATAGTTGATTACTGAAGAACAAGCAATACTAGATTAAATTGGTAATTGCATTCTAAGTCTTTGACTGAATTATTTACATTACTAGTTTAAATTAGAGCTCACATTCAAAGGATTATAATATTATCATTTTTCATTTTTTTTATTACCGTTTATCTCATTTATCACTCTAATTTTTGTACTCCTTGTCGTTCTATTCTTATGGATGGGTTGATCGTGGATTGAATTCTCAATTAAAGTAAACTGAATGTTATTTAATTATATCATCTAAATTGAACTTAATGTGTGTGTGTATATATATATATATTTGTCAATTTTTTGTCAGTGGACACGTACTTGATGTTTAATTAGTTATTTCTGCATTCCCTGATAGTGTATTTCGAATATTTATTTAATGTTTAAAAGAGACACTGAAAATCCAATATCCAAGAGTTCTTAAAATTTCATTCAGGGTAGCTAATGTTTTTCAATAGATTAAAAAGCCCCTACAACAATGAATGATTATAGGCCTATTGCTTGTTGCATTACTTTGTACAAAATCATTGCTAAGATCTTGACTAAAAGAGTCAAAAGGGTAATTGAGCTTATAATTGGGAAAGCACAGTCTGCTTTTATAGAAGAGATAAGTATTATTGATAATATCCTATTCGGTCATGAATTATTCAATGGCTATAATTGGAAAGGCTTGTCTCCAATATG
Source organism: Nicotiana glauca (assembly GCA_026770625.1). NCBI lineage: Eukaryota > Viridiplantae > Streptophyta > Magnoliopsida > Solanales > Solanaceae > Nicotiana > Nicotiana glauca. Next base: position 130,949 of record MU738335.1, read on the forward strand.
TGTTCTCAAGGTGGACTTAAGGAAAGCTTATGATTGATTGGATTGGTAGTTTGTTAGATACATGCTTACTTATCTTGGTTTCCCTTATAAATTCATTTTATGGATAATGGAATGTGTGACAACACTATCCTATACCTTGGTTCTAAATGGTGAACTGATCAACCTTTTCCAGCTAAGAGAGGAATGAAACAAAGAGATCCAATGTCTCCTTACCTCTTTGCGATTGTTATGGAGTACCTACAAAGGGAGATGAACCAACTAGCCTTTTAAAAGGAGTTCAAATTCCATCCAAAATGCAAGAAGCTAGGAGTGACACATATATATTTTGTTGACGATTTGTTAATATTTTGTAGGGGTGCATAAATTCAGTTACTAAATTACAGGAAGCTTTTAATAGATTCTCATATGCATCTGGGCTGAGGGCAAGTACAAAAAAGAGCTCCATATATTTTACAGGTGTGGCACAACATATAAAGGAGCAATTGATGAAGCTTACTGGATATACAAAGGGTTCTTTACCCTTTAAGTATCTAGAGATTCCATTGTCTGCAAGGAAGCTGAACATCCATCAATGTCTACCTCAATTGGAAAAGATTACTGAAAGAGTAAGATGCTGGTCAGCTAGGATGCTCTCATATTCTGGAAGAATTCAGCTCATCAAATTTGTGCTGTTTGGAATACAAACATACTGGGCTCAAATTTTTTTATTGCCAAAGAAAATCATGAAGATGATAGAAACCATATGTAGAACCTTTGTGTAGACTCGTTTAACTAACTGCTCAAGGAAAGCTTTGATTGCATGGGACAAGATCCGTCAGCCTAGAGCTATTGGAGGTTTGAATGTTATAAATATGAAGATATGGAATAAAGAAGCACTGCTGAAACATATCTGGGCATTGGCAATGAAGAAAGATACATTATGCATCAAATGGGCACATAATTATTATATAAAAAATGGAGATATTGCATAAATGAACACACTCAAAGCAGCAGCATGGGTGGTGAAGAATATCATTAAGGCAAGAGAAGATGTGAAGCAGATAAGGCTGGACCAGAATAGCCGTATATCAACACTGGAGAGCTTAGTGAAGCAAGGCAAGCTCCAAATACATAAAGCTTATGTTCAGAAGCAGCCTCAATTTCCAAAAGTTACTTGGAAAAGCCTTCATCTTCATACACATATTCATCGTAGATTCAAATATCATCTATGGATGGCTATTCGTTATAGGATAGCAACTGTGGATAGACTCATGAAATTTGAAATTCAAGTTCAATTAGAATGTGTTTTCTGTGGTAATAACATGGAAACTTTTGAGCATTTATACTTTTGCTGTCCAAAAACTAACGAACTATGGGACAGAGTATTGAAATGGCTTGGGATTGCAAGGCAGATGGAAGCTGGCAGAATGAGGTGAACTGGATGAGCAGCTTGGAAAGTAGGAAAAATGGTAAAGCATAAATGACTAGAACAATTTTTGCGATGGTTGTCTACTGCATTTGGCGCGAAAGAAACTCGATTAGACTTAACGAAGACAGATATAACATAGATGATCTATGCAAGAAAATCGCTATACATATACACATACAAGGGAGGAAAAAGACCAACTAAAAAAAAGAATTGGAGAGTTTAAACAGTTTTTCTTAGTATAGTTATAGTTTTGAAGTAGTGTAGTCATAGTGTTATGCTTGAAAGTGAATAGGAGATTAATGGTCAGCATTAATCTAGATATGTAATGACAGTTTTTTGTATGTAATAAAATGTTAGCTTTATTAACAAAAAAATGACCAATGTAACCTTTCAATAATTTTTGTTTTTTATTTATATGTACATTTGTATAAGATATTATCCACTGATAACTAATCTCAAGTAAACAGTCATTTTCTTTTCAACGTACAATTGTACATTTCAATAGGCATATTTTGAGTATAATTACGTGTTCTATAGGTTGAGTATTTTGTTTAAGTGGCTAAATCAAATATTCTGATAAGTTGAAGAGGCCGTCAACAATTTGAACTTTGTACCTTTGCTAGAGAGAGGATAATTTTATTTGTTTATACTAGATATATAAAAGGCAGTTGATACCATGCACTCTCAACTCGATTATTATATTCTCCCATGGATGTATGTTAAAGTTAGGGATGATACCGATCTCGGGCCGGTCTTGGCTCTTAATCAATGGTTCTCTTAGATTTTTCATCGGACATGATAAGGTAAACATATCCGAAAGGGCCCCGAGCAAATCGTCATCGACCCTAATCTTCGACTGATACTTATTATGGATGTCGGCCCAGGTTACCACCAGGTATTCCACCAAATTTTGTTTCAACTGTTGAGAAGCCAAGTAACTTCGGGGGTTGAGCCCCTAATTGAATGGCTGAACGGCCCAATCATCCGTGGCCGGTGGCAGATCCATCCGTTCCATCTAGAATCTAGACACGAACTCTCTGAGCATCCCATTATCCCTTTGTTTGACCTTGAAGAGGTCTGACTTTCTGGTCTCGACCTTGATGGCCCCAATGCTTTTATGAAATCATCTACAAGCATAGCAAACAAGTCAACCGAATTTGGGGGTAAGTTGTGATACCATATCATTGCCCCCTTGGACAAATTTTTCCCAAACTTTTTCAGTAACACCAACTCGATCTCATCATCTTCTGAATCGTTCTCCCTTGATCACGCATGTATTGGAGGTCATATGTTCATTAAGATCCACAGTCCCAATGGATTTAGGGATATCGAGCATGCGAAATATTTTTGTGATAGGCTTCGGTGCCGCACCCGGAAGAAAATGTTTCTATCCAAATTTCATGGAATCCGGCCCCTTCAATATTGGGGGTGCTCCCGGGATCTCATCGACCCTGGAATTGTATGTCTCAATCTTTCTGTCATTAGCATCGATCTTCTTCTCACTCGACTCCACTCATTTTGTCAACTCTTCGAGCATCTTTATTACCTCAGGAGTTACCTCGAGCTCGGCCTCAACTAATCTTTTGATAATTTTCTCTTCTCTTTAAATGTTTTCCCTTGATCGTTCGGGCTCGACCAGTTGGGGGTGTTGCTTTGATTCTGCAGCTCGACTACTGCCTCATGTTTAGCTGCAATATTTTGAAGATTAGCCGTACGCGTACCCCTTCGACCTTGCCTTCGGATGCTTCTCAAGCTATTTGTCGAGGTTCCCCACTAATACTATTTTTGGGATCAATTGGAAAATTGATGTTAACGGCCACCTGCACGTTAGTCTACATCTCTTAACGATTGACTCAAAGGCTAGGGGCCTTGCTTTTTTAAATGAAAGGCTACATTCGATGCCACCGGAGACCGGCCTCGTCAACGCATTCGCTAAGATGCTAACAGGGCGGGAATCGAAGTGGGAGACCCCTCTACCGCCTGTGTCTATGTCCTGTCAAGTATGCACCCCAGTTTGACCTACTTGAAAGCCATCTTTAGACAATGAAATCGGAACAAGCCTGCCGATATAATTTCGGCAAATAGGACACCCTTGGGATCGGCAGGAGGCAGCTCATTGCTGCATACCAAAATATTATTTTTGCCATGATGGCTAGACTCAGCGTCAACGTTCAAGTGAGCAGATTGAGAGTTTGACATTTTTGGGCTGACCTAAAATTAAAACTTCAAAGAACAAACGTAAAATCAGGTGTGCTATGGGGATTCATATTAAATCACCACTATTATCCTTAGCCCTACAGAGGGCCCCAGACTTTTTACCCCAAATTTGGGTGATAATTAAATTTACATGTAGTTTTATGGATATGTGATTTAATCAAATACAAACAATTAAGAATATCAAATAAATGAGTTATGAATGAAATAAATGTTCAAACCAGTTGCAGTACTATGATTAAGCCGAAAGTTAGATTGAATAGTGACCTCGTCCTTGATTGGTCCCTCAATTCGAGCCCAGTCTTGACGAAGAAGAGGATAAGTGAACAGGAACTTTAATAGTAGCTAAAAATATAGAAATAAGCTTGTATTGATTTGATTTCTTGTTACAGTGCATGTTACAAAATAAAACCTTCCTCTTTATATAGTAGGAGAGTGTTATACCTATTATAATTCTAAAAATTCAAATCTTTCTTTCTCGTTAATTGCTGATTCATAACCGACATCGATCAAGATCCGCACTGTGATATCCGGTTGGGTGCGAATTTCACGGCCCTCTATCCGTCATGTGTAACTATTTACCATATTTTCCGAGGCCTTAGAACTCATTCTTCCATCTTCTTACTGGGGAATCGGGGTAGACATTACATCCGATTTTAGCCATGTATGTGTGTGTATGCACACACAGACACGCGCACACACACACACATGCGTGCATACACACACATACATGTATCTGATGTTAAATCCGTTATTTCAAAATTCTTTAATAGCGAATTTTTTATATTTGCTTAATTTTATGTTTCCCAATTTTTTGGATGGCCATGGAATTATTTCCATAAATGTCACAACCCAATTTGACCCCTCCGAAAGGTGTCGTGACGGTATCTAGCCTTTAGGACTAGGTAAGCCAAATATTACCGTAAATTTAAAGGAAACACAACGATAAAATATAAAACTTCATATTGTAAATAACAAGGATAGTGCCACTCGACATATATAAAAATAATCTCCCAAGAACAGAAATATCGCTAAATCACAAGCTTCTAAAATCTATGTAGTTCTGTACAAAAGTATGAAGATGAACAAAAAAAAATCTCTGGAGAGGGAACAGAAGGGGACTCCGAGAATCTGTTGACGCGAGCAAAAATACCTTGAAGTCTCTGAAATCAGCTAGAACACACTAACCTCGAGGTCAATAGCTCGTACATAGATCTGCACACGAAAAACATATGCAAGAAAGGGCATGAGTACACCAAAATGGTACCGTTAAAGTGCCAAGCCTAACCTTGGTCAAGTAGTAACGAGGTCAAGTCAGGGCCCTACTGGAGTATATATAATAGATTAAACAGTATGAGATATAAATAGAGTTTACGGTAAAACAATTAAATAAATGCACAAATTTTAACAGTTAAGGGAGCCCTTGGATCAGAATAAGGTAAACACAATAGGAAAATCTCTCGGGGTACAGTCTCATAGGTTCCGACATAATTATGCAGTACAGGGGAATCTCCCAGAATACGTTCATAGTCCCAAAATAAATATGCAGTATTGGGGGATCTCCGAAAATACGTCCGTAGTCACAAAATAAATATGCAAGACAGGGGGATCACCCGAAATACATCTTTAGTCCCGAAATAAATATACAAGGCAAGGGTATCTCTTAGAATATGTCTGTAGTCCCAAAATAAATATGCAAGACGGGTTCAACATCAAATTATACAATTTAGACTAAAACAAACAAGGGAAAGAAGGGTGCACCTAAACATGTTCCACAGAAATCATATAGGCAGTTAAAACACGTAGGCATGCTTTCCTAATGTAATCTCAGCAATTAAACATAGTAGTGTAGTCTAATAAGGGAAAACAGTTTATAAAAAGGAGGGAAAATAAGATTTTTAATATAAATGCCCATGTACGTATTCATCACTTCACATATATGGCACCCACACATCAAATAATACCAAACATCCTAATGGGAGGTTCTCCAACACAAGGTTAGGCAAGACACTTACCTCGAACTGCTCAAATCAGCCTAATATCACGCTCTTGCCACGAGTATTCGACTCTGAATGGCCCAAATATATTCAAACCAATTGCATAATGTAAATATAACTACAAGTAACTAATTTAACTAATGAAAAAAAAAGCTAGCGTCAGAAAATAGAAAAACACCCAAAAATCCTCCTCGGGCCCACGTCTCAGAATCAGGGAAAAGTTACCAATTTAGAATATTCATTCACTCACGAGATCACTCATCAGTTATTCAATTCCGATGGCTAAAAGTCGATCAAAACCCAAAAATTCGATTGCGGAACTTTTCTCTCAATTTCCTATTTTTTCCGCTCAAATTCCTCGATTAGATGGAGAAAATTACTATATATTGATAAAACATAAACCAAATAGGGTTAGGAATCGTTACCCACTCACTTTCTCTTCTAAATCCTCACAAAATTGCCTTCCCGACCTAAAAATTAAATCTGGTGTTATAAAATTTCAAACCCTAGAATTCCACTTTTCTGCCCAGCGATTTCCGCTTTTGCGGTCACTGGGCCACATCTGCGGAAAAATCATCGCAGGTGTGAAGGTCACTTATCCGGGTTGGGGCTGCACCTGCGGTCACTATGCCGCTTCTGCGATCTCGCTTCTGCCTTCCACCAGCCGAACCAGCGGTCTCAGCTACAAGATCCCATCTCCGCCTCTGCGGCACCACACCTGCGGTCCAATATACGCAGGTGCGAAAACAAAAGGTATAGCAAATCTTGAGCCAAATGCCTAAGTCTCAAATCCCTCCATTAAGCATCTTGAAACTCACCCGAGCCTCGGGAACTCAACCAAACATACCAACCAATCCTAAAATATCATACTAACTTAGTCGAGCCCTCAAATCACATCAAACAATGCTAAAACCATGGATCACCCTCCAATCCAAACTTAAAGAACTTGAAATGTCAAAATCATACAATCGATGTTGAAACTAACAAAACAATGTCTGATTGACCCTAAATTTTGCACACGAGTCATAATCACCACTACGGACCTATCCCAACTTCCTCAATTGGATTCTGACCTCGATATCAAAAATTTCGCTATCAGCCCAAACCTCAAAAAATTCAATTTTCGCCATTTCAAGCCTAAATAAGCTACGAACCTCCAAAATACAATCCAGACACGCCCCTATGCCCGAAATCACCCAATGGAGCTAACTAAATCGAAGGAATTCCATTCCGGAGCTGTTTTCCCATTGTTCCGACTACGGTCCAAATTTTAAGACTTAAACTCTCATTTGGGGACTAAGTGTCCCAAAACACTCCAAAAACTCAACATGAACCATCTTGGAAAATCACAACAGCAGAAAAAGACATGGGGAAAGCACTTAACAGGAGATCAGAGCATTAATTCTCAAAACGACTGGCCGGGTCGTTATATCCACCCCCTCTTAAAACATTCATTCGTCCTCGAACGAGCATAGAGACATGCATGAAGTGGTGAAAAGAAGAGGATACGGCTTTGCATATCCGTCTTGGTCTCCCAAGTGGCCTCCTCGACCCGCTGACCCCTCCACTGAACCTTCACCGAAGCAATTTTTTTTACCTCAACTTTCGAACCTGCATGTCCAAAATAGCCAATGGCTTCTCAACATAAGATAGATCTTTGTCCAATTGGACTGAGCTAAAATCCAATATGTGAGACGGATCACCGTGATACTTCCAGAGCAAAAAAATATGGAATACCGGATGAACTCATGCTAGGCTGGGAGGCAAGGCAAGCTAATAAGCAACCTCCCCAACATGCTGCAATACCTCAAAAGGACCAATGGCCTTCGGGCTCAGCTTGCCCTTCTTCCTAAATCTCATGACGCCCTTCATAGGTGATACCTGAAGAAAGACTCGCTCTCCAACCATAAATGCCAAATCACGAACCCTTCGGTCTGCATAACTCTTCTGCCTGAACTGGGCTGTGCGAAGTCTCTCCTGAATCACCTTTACCTTATCCAGGGCATCTTGGACCAAATCTGTACCCAACAATCGAACCTCGCCTAGCTCAAACCATCCTACTGGGACCGGCACCACCTACAATACAAAGCCTCCTACGGTGCCATCTGAATGCTTGACTTGTAACTATTATTGTAGGAAAACTCCAAGTGGCAAGAATTGGTCCCATAAACCTCCGAACTCCATCACACAAGCATGAAGAATATACTCGAGAATCTGAATCGTGCACTCGGACTGCCCGTCCATCTGACGGTGAACGGCTGTGCTCAGCTCCACCCTAGTACCCCAACTCCTACTGTATGGCTCTCTAGAATCGTGATTTAAACTGTCTAACTCTGTCCGAAATAATAGATATTGGAATGCCGTGAAGGTGGATGATTTTCCTGATATAAATCTCAACCAATCTCTTTGAAGAGTACGTAGTCAACACTGGAATAAAATGAGCCAACTTGGTGAGGCGATCCACAATCACCCAAATAGCATTGTACTTCCTCAAAGTCCACGGAAGTCGAACTAAAAACTCCATGGTGATCTGCTTCAACTTCCACTATGGAATCTCTAACCTCTGGAGCAATCCACCTAGTCTGTGATGCTCATGTTTAACATGATGGCAGTTGAGACACTTGGCCACAGACCCAACTATGCCCTATTTCATCCTCCTCCACCAATAGTGTTGCCTCAAATCTTGGTACATCTTTGTGGCACCCGGATGAATGAAGTACCACGAGTTGTGAGCCTCCTCAAGAATCAACTCCCGAAGCCCATCCATATTGGGCACATAAATTCAGCCTTGCATCCCCATCATGCTATCATCACCAATAGTCACATCTCTAGTATCACATTACCGAACTCTATCCTAAAGAACTAGATCGTGGGGATCATCATATTGTCATTCCTTGATATGGTCATAAAGAGAAGACCAATCAACCACACAAGCTAATAACCGGCTAGTCTCTGAAATATCCAGTCTCACGAACTGAATGGCTAAGGCTTGAACATCTAAGGCTAAGGGCCTCTCACCTACAGAAAGATATGCCAAACTCCCAAACTCTCCGCCCAGCGACTCAAGCCGTCGGCCACTACATTAGCCTTCCCCAAGTGGTATAATATTATGATGTCATAGTCTTTAAGTAGCTCCAACCACCTTCGATGATGCAGATTATGTTCCTTCTACTTGAACAAGTGCTGCAAAATCTAGTGATCAGTGTAGATCTTACAAGGAACACCGTACAGATAATGACACCCAATCTTCAAGGCATAAACAATAGCTGCTAACTCAAGATCATGAACAGGATAAGTCTTATCATGCACCTTCAACTGTCTAGACACATAGGCAATCATCCTATCGTCCTGCATCAATAACGCTCCAAGGCAATTCCTCAAGGCATCACAATAGACAGTGTAAGACCCCGAACTTGTAGGCAACACTAATACTAGGGTTGTAGTCAAAGCTATCTTGAGCTTCTAAAAGATCTCCTTACACTCCTCGTTCCACCTGAACAGAGCACCCCTTTGGGTTAGCCTGGTCACAGGTGCTGCACTTGATGAAAATCCCTCTACAAAGCGACGGTAGTACCCCACCAACCCAAGGAAACTGCGGATCTCCATACCTGATGACGGTCTTGGCCAACTCTTCCCTATCTCTAACTTCTTTGGATCTACCTTGATCCCATCACAAGACACTACGTGACCCATGAATGCCACTGAATCCAATCGGAACTCATATTTCGGAAAATTCGCATATAATTTGTTTTCTCTCAAGGTCTAAAGCACTATACTTAGGTATTGCTATGATCTTCCCGAGATCGGGAATATACCAAAATGTCGTTGATCAATACAATAATGAAAGAATCAATAAAAGGCCGGAACACACTGTGCATCTAATGCATAATGACTACTAGGGAATTGGTTAGCCCAAATGACATAACAAGGAACTCGTAATGACCATACCGAGTCTTAGAAGCAGTCTTCAGGATATCTAGCTCCCGAATCTTCAACTGATGATAACTTGAATGTGAGTCAATGTTAGAAAATACTCAAGCACCCTGTAACTGATCAAACAAGTCATCAATACGAGGCAAAGGATACCGGTTCTTCACTGTAACTTTTTTCAACTGGCGATAATCAATGCACGTACGCATTGAGCCATCTTTTTTCTTCACAAACAAGACAGGCGCACCCCAAGGTGACACACTAGGCCGAATAAAGCCCTTATCAAGCAATTCCTGTAATTGTTCCTTCAACTTCTTCAACTTAGGAGGGGCCATACGATAAGGAGGAATAGAGATAGTTTGAGTTCCCAACAACAAATCAATGCCAAAATCAATATCTCTGTCGGGCAGCATGCCTAGTAAATCAGCTGGGAACACATCAGAAAAATCCCGTACTACTGGGATTGAATCAACTATAAGGGTATCAATACTGACATCTCTCACTTAAGCTAGATACGCATCACACCCCTTCTCTACCATTCGCTGAGCTTTAAGAACTGAGATAACTCTACTAGGAGTGTAATCTAAATTACCCCTCCACTCTACTCGCGGTAAACCTAACATAGCCAGCATCACGGTCTTGATGTAACAATCAAGAATAGCATAATGGGGCGAAAACCATTCCATGCCCAAGATAACATCAAAATTTACCATGCTGAGTAATAATAAATTGGGTCTGGTGTCAAAATCACTAAGAGTAAACAAACAGGGGCAATAAACGTGGTCCACAATAAAAGAATCTCCCACAGGAGTGGAAACATAAACATGAAAGCTCAAAGAATCCCGAGATATCCCCAAATGTGGAGCAAAATAAGAAAACGCTTATGAACACATATAGCCTGGGTCAAATAATATTGATGCATCCTGGTGACAGATAAGGACGATACCTGAGATGACTGAGTCTGAAGCGACGGCCTATAAACGGGCTCTAAGGACATAGTATCTTGCTTGGCCTTCCCCTCTAGGGCGACCTTGACCTCCCCAACCTCTACCTCGAGCTGCTTGAGAAGGTAGAGCAGCAGCTGGGGCTAGGAGAATGGTCGGAGGACCTAGTAGAGCATGCAGAGGTTGATAAGTGGTGCACCCCTCCTGGCTTTGGGGCAATCTCTAACCATGTGACGAGTGTCACCACACTCAAAGAAACCGCTAGGAGCACGCAGTGGTTGAGACTGATTCGGACCTGGCCTGCTTGTCTGGCCGATAATAGCACCTCGAGCTAGAGGTATACTGTATACTGGCGGTGCATAACAGGGCTCCTAAGGTCTAGGAGGAGCTGGAACACCACTGGCTAGTGGCAGAGTTGAATGAACAGGGTGACTCACAAAACCCCTACCATAGCATGTTGCTAGTGTACGAGCTCCTGAATAATGACTAGTCTCTCGAGACCGCTTGGCCTCTCTCTCATCTCTATCCTGGGAAAACATGTCCTCTACTCTCATGGCAATACTCAATGCCTGCTAATAAGTAATGTCCATCTCCAACTCCCTGGCTATACTGGTTTGGATACTAGGGTGGAGTCCCTCTATGAAGCGACGAACCCTCTCTCTGACGGTGGCAACCAAAGCTGGTGCATGATAAGCTAACTCACTGAAAGGGACTACATACTCCGACACAATCATAGCACCCTTGTGCAGCTACTCAAACTCTGCACGCCAAGCATCCCTGAGGTTCTGAGGGACATACTCACGAAAAACATCTCTAAAAACTAAGTCCAAGTGAGTGAGTCTGCCTTGTTCGGACTACTTAACTCATAGGCATGCCACCACTGATATGTCACTCCCTTCAGTTGGAAGGCGGTGAAGAAAACCCCACTTGTCTCCTCAGCATACGATGACACTCCTCAAGAAAACCTAGAGCGTCATCTTAAGCCAGTCCGCTGAAGGTAGGTGGGTGGTACTTCTTGTACCTCTCAAGTATGAGGTGCTCTCCCTCAGAAGCAGCTACCCTGGTCTCATGCTGAACTGGAGCCATCGGGGGCAAAGGAATCTTCTCTAGGGCCTGATCAACCTAGAGCCTCTGCTCTAGAGTGCGGGTTGTGGGAGACTATGCCCCTCCCTTGGCCTGAGATATATTGGGAGCTATCAGAAGTAGTCCATCCTAAGATAAAGTGCTGAAGATACTCATGAACTGAGCTAAAGTCTCCTGGAGGGCTAGAGTAGCAATAGAGATCTCCGGTGCCGGCCCTCTAGCTGGAGCTGTCAGAGGTTCTGTCATCCTCTACCCCGACCCCGGCCTCTGGCAATCAATAACTCACACGAAAAGGAAACCAAAGAAGTATGATCGTTCTTAACAGTTACATAGCCTCCCGAAGATAAGTACAAACGTATTCGTACCGATCCACAAGACTCTAATAATCTAGTTTGTTACTTACGACTCCTATGAACCTAGAGCTCTGATACCAACTTATCACGGCCCAATTTGACCCCTCCAAAAAGTGTCGTGACGACACCTAGTCTTTACAACTAGGTAAGCCTAATATTACAAAAATTTAAAGAAAACACAACAATAAAAGATAAAACTACATATTGTAAATAACAAGGATAGTGGAACTCGACATATATAAAAACAATCTCCCATTAACCGGAATGTCACTCCCCAAAACTTGGGAGGAGTGCCTGGCACCCGGTGCCGCCCTAGCCCGAGCGAACCACTCTACAACTTTTTTTTTTGTTGTAACTATCATGGACCAATATGGCCACAACTCGTAATGTACAATTGTATATGGGCAAATATTATATCAATGAACTATCGTTCATAAAATATGAATACATATGGGCCGTCAAATCCTCTGACATATTGTACAAAATTAGCCTTTGTCTACAAAGCCTCTAAGAATATTTGACCTCAAACGAGATAGGGTAGCGTCTAACCCATAAGTATGTAGTAAAACTCTGACACGATGACTCACAGACTCGGCTGCACTCCGAATGAGGTGGAGTCTTACCGATCCTTCGCTGAATGCTAACCTCATTCACTATGAGGGCTCATCAAACTGATTATCTATACATGTAAGAACGAATAGAGTGTCCCCAACAAAAGGATGTCTGTAGGAATAATGTACCGAGTATGTAAGGCATGTAAATAAGTATATAAATAAAATGAAAGAAACATAGAGTAAAGGACTCAACCTATAAGTCTGGATAGATCTGTAAATCAAGAAATATTTATAATGCCATGCATATGCGTGTAAATGTTATGTAATTCATAGGTCTATACGTACATATCATTATCAAGCCTCTGAGGGCATCCCATAATATTATTTCGGCCACTTTAGGAAACATCATCAACGTATACCAATTGATCAGGTAGTGATGCGTATATAATGCCATAACCTTTTCCCATATCCCATATACATACATACATGCATACATACATACATATATATATATGTGTGTGTGTGTGTGTGTGTGTATACGCGTATATAATTCCATCTGAGTCATGGGTGAATGCACATGTATAAATAAATGCAATGCATAATGAAGTAAGTCAATATGATCTCTTGGAACATTATGAGACCCAAGAATAGACAATATGGTAGTAGGACATATGGGAAATCATGAACATGGGCAACCTTAGTACTTCTAAGAATAGAATCATTTTTGAAACTTGTGTGCTTGCTCGTTTCGTTGTACCATATTGATCAGGCCAAAAGAAAGAAGGTATAGCCTTAAAATACTGTAATTGCTCATACGAGCTCGAAATTCGTAGATAAAAAATCAAACTTGAATAAAGAATTATCCTCAAAATGAGAACGTTGCTACCAACGTATCCTGATACCGAAGTGCATATTCTCAAGATCAAGGTATGAATATTTCCCAAATAAAAGAATGAACTCCGAGATAAAAGTGTTGCTATATTTCGTTGGCACAAAAGAAAAGTTCAATGAAGACATAAAGTTATAGCCCATATTTTCCAAAACAAAGTCGTCTTCACATTAGGGTATTAAGAAAATGTATATAGTGCCTCTACATATATATAATACTAATGTGCAGCACCTTCTATATATATTTAGAGGAATCCAACAAAGTAGTAAAATATTTTTTTTTGTAAAAGAGTCTTTAACCACCTACACATGTCATTAATTGAATATCTATTTGATTAGTCATCAAAACTCTATGTGTATGTATATAGTATACCTAATAAAATATTTAACTCCTAAGAAGCCACCTACTAACTTAAAATTCTTAGTCACTAAATGGTGTCTCCCACAATTACATATGGAATCCACCTCCCTCCATTCTTTTCTTAAATGATGATACATAGGTATAAACTTGCACTAGTCACCTACTAAAATTAGACACCACATAACCTCACCTAATTTGTGCACGTACCCACCCATATATTCTATCTAATCTTTATCTAGTTCTACTACTAGTAGTACTTATCCACAATTTTCTAAATAGTTATAAAGATGTCACCTCCATGATAACTTGCATTAGTCACTTGTTGCTCCTTACTATGTATCCACGTGGTGACATCCTAATCACCTTGTAATTCTCCACAAATCCTCATCCTAAATTACTATTATAAAATATTATTTAAGAAAAATTATAGTACCATATTAAAATGTATCTAAAAGTATTAAGATTGTGAAACTTACGGGATCTTATAATAACAAGTCACAAATCCTCTATAATCTCATGAATGACTTTAATCCTTTTTAAGCTCATATGGATACTATGACTCATCCTAGTACAAAAGTACGGGATGTCATACTACTAACATTAAAGACTTACTTTCCATTCTACACATGTAATCCTCTAGGTACACACCTAATGACTCATCACCAAACTTTAAATGTGTAAACTATGCGTTTTGAGTGCTATGACTCATGTGCACATTGGTGCCACCCTTGCCAATTTTATGACATGTGGCAGTCCCTTAACCATCCTTATCAACTTAATTTAATAATTCTTTGGAGTAGACGAATCATAGGAAGTGATACTAATATACCTATACGTATATAGTACCTTTACCAAGTATCTTTTCCTCTCAAATTATATATAATAATCTCTTATCTTTGAGGTTTATGGGCCCTCACTTTTGAGATGACTTGGCCAAGACTTTTTTTTCTAAATATGCCACATAATCTTCGTGCACCAAGAGTCACCATTTACTTTGATCAAGAGTCATACTTGTTTCCATGTTAGAAAGCCCATTAGGCTTATCCTTATAAAAAATAATTACATGATAATCTCCCACCAAAACCCATAATAACTAACTATCAACATAATTAATTCTAGCACTTAATTTACTTAAATACTAATATACTTCATATATCTTACCATCATGGCCGTGAGGTATAGCACTAGTCCATAAATACGGTGTATTATAGCTTGAAATATATTTTATCCAAAAATATCAAGTCACAAATACTTATAACCTCAAAAATTGTCATGTCCTTGAACTTATATTAACTATGTTATGACAAATCTAATATAGAAAAGTACAGGATGTAACACAGAATATTGCTAAATCACAAGCTTCTATAATCTATGTATCGCTATACAAAAGTCTGAAGATGAACAAAAAAAAGAAATCTCTAGGAGAGGGAATATAAGGGGACTCCAAGGATCTGTGGACACAAGCAGAAATACCTTCAAGTTTCCTAAAATCAGCAAGCATGTACTAACCCCAAGGAAGATAGCTCGTACATGGATCTGCACACAAAAAATATGTATAGGAAAGGGCATGAGTACACACACAATGGTACCAGTAAGTGCCAAGCCTAACCTCGGTTAAGTAGTGATGAGGTCAGGTCAGGGGCCTAAGTTCTGAAATGATTATGCAGCAAATGAGGATATTTAGTAATATATCCGTAGTCCTAAAATAAATATGCAAGACAGGGGGATCTTCCGAAATACGTCTGTAGTCCCAAATTAAATATCCAAAATAGTGGGATCTCCCGGAATACGTCCGCATTCCCAAATAAATATGGAAGACAGGTACGACATCAAATTATACAATTTGGACTAAACATAAACGAGGGAAATAAGGGTCCACCTAAGCATGTCAAACAGAAATCAAATATGCAGTTAAAACATGCAGGCATTCTTTCCTAATCTAATCTCATCAACTAATATTGTAGTGCAGTCTAATAAGAGAAAACGGGTTATGACTAAGAAGGAAAAATGATATTTTTACAACAATAGCCTGTGTACGTACGCATCACCTCACGTACACGACACTCACATATCAAATAATACCAAACATCCTAAGGGGAAGTTTCCCAACAAAAGGTTAAGCAAGCCACTTACCACAACTCATTTAAATCAACCTGGTATCACGCGCTTTCCACGAGTATCCAACTCTGAATGAACCAATCTAATGCATAATGTAAATATAATTACAAGTTACTAATTTAACCAATAAAATCAAAGCTAGGGTCAGAAAATATAAAAACGCCCAAAAATCCTCCCCGGCCCACGTCACAGAATCAAATAAAGGTTACCACTTTAGAACACTTATCCACTAATGAGATCACTCATCAAAAAATTATTCAATTCCGATGCCTAAAACCTGATCAAAACTTAAAAGATTGATTGGGGAACTTTTTCCCCAAATTTCCATTCTTTCCACTCAAATTCCTTGATAAGATGGAGAAGACTACTATAGATTGATGAAATATAAATAAAATAGGGTTAGGAATCATTACCCACTAACTTCCTCTTCAAAATCCTCACAAAATTGCCTTCTCCAAGCTATATCCAAGACAGTGGGATCTCCCGAAATATGTCCGCAGTCCCAAATAAATATGCAAGACAGGTACGACATCAAATTATACATTTTAGACTAAATATAAAAGAGGGAAATAAGGTTCTACCTAAGCATGTCGCACAGAAATCAAATATGCAGTTAAAACACGTAGGCATGCTTTCCTAATCTAATCTCATCAATTAAATATAGTAGTGCAGTCTAATAAGGGAAAACAGTTTATGACTAAGGAGGCAAAATGGTATTTTTACAACAATAGCCTGTGTACGTATGCGTCACCTCATGTACACGACACTCACACATCAAATAATACCAAACATCCTAAGGGGAAGTTCTCCAACAAAAGGTTAGGAAAGCCACTTACCTCGACTCACTCAAATCAACTTGATATCACACTCTTTCCATGAGTATCTGACTCCAAATGAACCAATATGATCAAAGCAATTGCATAATATAAATATAACTACAAGTTACTAATTTAACTAATAAAATCAAAGCTAGGGTCGAAAAATAAAAAAAGGCCCAAAAATCCTCCCCGGTCCCACGTTTTAGAATCAGATAAAAGTTACTAATTTAGAACACCAATCCATTCACGAGAACACTCATCAAAAAATTATTTAATTCCGATGCCTAAAACCTGATCAAAACCTAAAATATTGATTGGGGAACTTTTCCCCCAAATTCCCATTCTTTCCACTCAAATTCCTTGATAAGATGGAGAACACTACTATAGATTGATAAAATATAAATGAAATAGTGTTAGGAATCGTTACCCACTAACTTCATCTTCAAAATCCTCACAAAATCTCCTTCTCCCTAGTTGAAAATCAAATTTGGTGTTATGAAATTTCAAACCCTCGAAATCCTCTTTTCTTGCTAGTGATTTCCGCATCAGCGGTCATTAGACTGCATCTGTGGCCCGCACCTGTGGAAAAATCATGGCAGGTGCGAAGCTCACTTATCCGGGCTGGGGCAGCACCTGTGGCCTTTGTGGCGCATCTACGGTCCAGCTTCTGCGGTCTACCGGCCGCACTTGTGGTCTCAGCTACAAGAGCCCATCTCCGCTTCTGCGGCTTCTAAGCCGCTTCGGTAGCGCCGCACCTGCGGTCCAATAACCGTAGGTGCAAAAATAACAGGTCCAGCAAATCTTCAGCCAAATGCCTAAGTCCCAAATCCATCCATTAAGCATCTGAAACTCACTCTAGGCCTCCTTGACCTCAACCAAAAACACCAACTAATCCTAAAACATCATACTAACTTATTCGAGCCCTCAAATTACATCAGACAACGTTAAAACCACATATCACCTCCAATTCAAACTTAATGCACTTGAAATCTCAAAATTATGCAACCGATGACGAAACTAACCAAACCATACTCGATTAACCCCAAATTTTGCACACAAGTTATAATCACCAATACGGGCCTATCCCAACTTTCGAAATCGGATTCCAACCCCTACATCAAAAATTCCACTATTGACCAGAAAATCTAAAAATTCAACTATCGTCATTTCAAGCATAAATAAGCTACGGGCCTCCAAAAAACAATCCATACATGCCACTATGCCTAAAATCACCCAATAGAGCTAACAAAATTGACAAAATACTTTTACGGAAGCGGCTTCATATCGTTTTGACTGCGGTCCAAATTCTAAGACTTAAACTCTCATTTGGGTACTAAGTGTCGCAAAACAGTCCAAAAACTGAACATGAATCATCCCGCCTGTAACACCCCGTAAATTCGTCTTAGGTATGAATAAATTAAAGGAGTAGTAAGGTTATATTTTGGATATGTGACGACCCATTAGGATGATTATGGGTAGAATAGTTGTTTCAAAATCAAGATGGAAAGTGAGATGTATAAGATTTGACAAAATCGACTATATTTGCAGAAGGTCTGTTTTCGAGTAGGGGTTAGTGAAAATGTGTAGGTAATTTGGGAAACCTCAAAGCAGGAAAGTTGTAGTCCTTTAAATTATCTTTCCAATGATATATTATGGATAGTGAACAAATATCTGTGCAAAAAGTTATACGCATTTTATAGAACAGTATGCGATATGCACGCCTTGTAGCGCGCCCCTAGCGCAACCGCACTAATTTTGAGGCAGTGTTACTGCCATTTTGGCACTATCAGTAGCGCGGCCAGGTCTCCAGGAGCGTGGCCGATCTCATGGGGGGACTTTTTAAAGCCATATTTCATCTCCCACAACCCCAAAACATAAAAACTTTCTCTAGAAAGGGGAACTCTCAAAAACCTAACTCCTTTAGGGTCCTTCCACCACCCAAGGAAAGTTCTAATTATTATTCTTAGTTAATTTCAATTTTCCAACATCTTATTAACATGGGTAAACCCTCCATATCATTAGATATTCGATTGGGATATCTTTGTTGAGAGAAGAAACACAAGAACTCGAATTCAGTTGGATTGAACTTCAAAAGGTAATGTCTTCACCCTCGAATTAATTCTAGCATTGGATTAATGATTATTGACATTGATGAGTTTGATAGAAAATCATGAACGATTATAGGATCGGGGTGTTGATTGTTGATTATTTGTTATGGGTGTTATTTACCTTATGGGTGATAAAGAATGATGTTGATTATAACCATTTGAGACTTTAGAATTTATCTAGGAGCAAGGGAATGGGTTATTGGGTGTAGAGACACCATTAATAAGGAGTATGAAGTTTTATGTCACCAAGTGTTTGAGAAAATTCTTAAGTGACTAAAACATGAGAATTATCGCGAATATGCAATCCCTTTGACTTGTATTGATATACATTAAAGTTGAAAGGGTTGGCGAATGTTGTATTACACTTAAGAGCAGGAGTTTAAGATATGTGAGGCTAACTCTCTATGTTTGGGAATGTTAATGATTCTCCTTACAATACGTTTCTTTTATGGCATTACTAATTGCCTCAGAAATATAGTTAAGCCTAGTTCCTTCAATAGTTGCAGAACTTCTATTCTCTAGCTTCATAACTCGTTCACCACTTTCATTCTGAACGTTGTAAGCTCAGTGCTTATTCAATATAGACTTGGTTCTGATGTCCCCCAGTCTTAGTACAGATTACTCAGTATGTCATAAACAGTTGAAGTTTCAGTATTCATAATCAGTTCAAGAATACATGTCTCAGTCTAGTCACATTCAGTATTCCAGTATTTTGTAACTCAGTGTGATCCAATATTCCAGTATTATATAACTCAATGCGATATAGTATTCTAGTATTATGTAACTCAGTGTGATCCAGTATTTCAGTATCATGTAACTCAGTGTGATTCAGTATTTCATTATCATGTATTGCAGTTTATGCTTTATGCATCTTTAGGCCTGAGGCCGCAGTTTATATGATTGAGTTTTTTACATGCCTGATCCCTTTTTAACTATTATTTATAAAAATAGCACCATTTATTGTTTATTCCAAAAGGAGAACTTTTTTTCATTAATGGCACATTATACAAATTAAGCTGAACATCTAATAAGGTAACTTACTCACTAATCATGGAAAGTACTTTTTTTTTGTCCATCTTTATTTTTCCTTTACAATATTCATATTCTTCACTCCATATTTTAAAAAATTGTTGCATATCTCAACGCTACCCAAATCAAGATGTATTGATTTATACAACTTTTATACTCTGTATATTAGGTATCACTTTAATTCAAAATGTATATTTATGTATATAATTTTTGTATATTTATTTGTGAAGTGCTATCTTATCTTAAGAGGTATTTTTAATGTATACTGTATTTTATATGTCAAGTGTCATTATATATATATATACATATTGTTTTTTGTATATTTATATATCATCTTAATTAAATTTAAGATATATATTTTTATGTATATTTC
>MU738335.1:152312-166667 GCA_026770625.1 Nicotiana glauca
TGTGTGTGTGTGTGTGTGTGTGTGTGTGTGTGTATATATATATATATATATATATATGTATATTGTATATATTAACGTATATTATTATCGAAGTAAGAGCTTTATGTTAAGAAAGGAGTAAGAGAAAAACTTAAGAATGATAATTAAAAATAAAATGAAAGGAACAAATTTAAAAAATATATTTGCTTCGGTAGAAAACAAAACTAAGAAGACGAAGAAAAAGAAAAAGAAGGAAACGTAATAGATAAAGAGAGAAAAAAGACATGATTTTTGTACAAATAAATATTAACTTTCCATTTAAATTTCTTATGTTTAGGGATTAATAGTTAATATTCCTATTTTAATGGAACTGTGTGCTACAAATATAAATATTTTCTTGCCATATCTATAATATTGAATTTCATGCTAAAAAATTTGTTATATTTCTTTTAAACTGTGATAGTCATGTAAAGTTCCCTTTATGCTTTATGCATCTTTGGGCTTGAGGCCGCAGTTTATGCTTTATGCATCTTAGACCTGAGGTCGCAGTTATGTATACGCTCGAGGCTGCAGTTGTGCACATATATATACTGGGCCTAAGGCCGCAGTTTAATATTCAGATAAATAGGTTGTTCATCATTCAGAAGAGGGAGTATTCATATCCTTACTTCCTTTATCATTTCAGTTACCAGTTATCAGTTAACAGTTCATTTATCAGTTCAGTTATCAGTTCGGTTATTAGTTATCAGTTATCTTTTCGGTTATCAGTTATCACTTCAGTTTCAGTTTCAATAGTTATCATTTTAGTTATCAGCATAGTTTCAGTTTTAGCGTTTATAATTATTTCTTTCAATTTCTTTCCATACCAAATGCAATTTAAATGTACTGACATCTCTTTTGCCCGGGCCTTGCATCTCACAATGCAGGTAATGATTTCCAGGTCGACGATTCAGAGCGATAGGATTCTCGTACCAGCTATTTGGTGATCCCCAATTCTTTTGGAGCATTATCATTACTTTACAGCCTTTTAGTATTTACAGATAGTTAGTGTTTTCAGTACTTAAATAGAGGCTTCGTAGACTAAAGTAACAGTTAGAAGAGTCTCATGCTTTTCTTGTTAAGCAATGTTGGCTACATATATGTTTCAAACTTTTTTTAGTATTTCTGCACTTTGATTTATATCATCCAAACTTTCAGTATATCAACATGTGTTAGTTTATCTTCTGCATTCAGTATGTTATGATATTACATATTGATTTAGCCAGCCAGTTGGTTCTCTCATTCACATGTAGTTAGGCACCGAGTGTTGTGTTACGTCCAGGACCAGGTTCTGGGCATGACAAAGATTGGTATTAGGGCACTAGTTTCAAGAGTCCTAGGGAGTCTATGAAACCATGTCTAGTGGAGTTTCCTTTATATGTGTGTGCCGGCCACTCATATAAATGGTTAACAACCAAGACATCTAGGATTATCTCATTTCTTTCTACTCTAGATCGTGCTATGAAGCTTAGAGCAATAGGTAAGCTTGTCTTCCTATCAAATTCCAAATGTATTGGATGCCCAAGCAACGTACAGGAGAAACCTTTGGTCCTAGAGAGGATAATTGCCCATTGGGGTATAATTATGGAGTGCGGCTTGGTAAATATGAGACTTGAAAAGGTGTTAAAAGTGGGATGCAATGGATAGTAGTACAGATTAAAGCATAACCTTATCAGAAAGTACAAAAGAAGTTATCATGTCTTATGGCTATTAGTTTACCTCAGTTGCCCATTATACAGTCTTTCAGTTAACAAATTTATTTTTATTCAGTATGCCAGTATTCTGTTATATGCTTACCAAGTACCTAATTTTAGTGTATCAAAATTTTTGGTGACTTGTGAGTATACAGTGATGCATATGATTTCTCAAAGAAAATGTAAGTAACAGAAGTTATAGCTAAATCTTCACATATTTTAGGTTCGGATTAATGCCCAAGAATCACCAGGTGGTGCAGCAAGTGATTTATCAGATAATAGTATACTCTGAAGGATAAGTTTGTGTATGGTAATTGTATGTGTTTTACCTCAGAGAAAAAAAATCTTTTAATTCTTGAAAATGGAGCCACAAGTTGGATGATGATAATTCAGATGTCACACCCTAACATTTGTCACTATAGTTTTGGACAAAAAAGAGCCTAAGGGTAAAATACCTCTAAGTTAGAAATGTTTGTTATTACCAAAGATGTGATTTCGTACAACTCATGCAAATGACTAGAAGATATTATACATGCAATGAGAACCCAGGACAACCAATATTGAATTTCAGGGTGTGATGTTAAGTCATTTAGATTTATTCAAATAAGAACTAGAAGTACCACGCTAGTAAGCTACTATAAGAAACAACTATTTATGTAAGATAAAAGATATGGCAGTTCTCCCTTAGGTTATGTGACTAAATGATTAACCCGAATATTTATAGTATGATATGATTTTGTATTATATAGAAACTTTGGGGTTAGATATTCTAATTTTATTTAAGGCAGATGAATTCCCTAAGTGTTATCTATGCACATAGTTTAGAAAGAAAAAAAAAGATAGTATGCGACCATAGAATAGGGTCGAATGATAAGGGAAGTTAGAAACAACCTTATTCCTCAATTTGGTTATCCAAAGTAGAACAAGAAAACGTGATTCTAGCAGGTGCCTAGTAAAAGAATAATAAGTAAGTTTCGAGTTGATACAGTGGATTAGAAATTTTAGCAGAGCTAGTATAGGTACAATTTGATTCACTTAGCAAGGTAAACTCTAACGAGTGCATGACAGTTTAAAATGCCAAACGTGTGTTAGAACCCAAAGAATTTAAGTTAAATCCGAAGTACACTGATAGTGGGAAAAGCAGTCAGCTAGTAGTAAGAGAGCAAACCATAGAAGAATAGCCTTTAGGAATTATCAAAATGGGGTTTCCCCAAGTCTAACAATGTGAATAGAGTTAAATTATTAAGATTGTGTATGATAGTTATGAATACATTAGCTTTCCGTTATGTGAGAAATTTAGTTTTTCCTAGCTCGGAAGTAAGTTGGAAGATGAGTCGCTATTGGCGTAGAGTGTAAAGAATTGTATAAAATAAGGAAAGTTATTTGGATCCCAACAAAAAGGGAAGGATCCACAAGTATAAGACCTTTGGTCTAAGGGGTGATGTGAAAATTTTCAGTAAGTCCAGTTAGAGATTTGAAACCCGAATAGTTAGCATGGGACATGAAAAAGAAAATCAGTTCGGTAATGAGGGAAAGTTGTATAATCACCACAAGGAATATGTCTAGCATGTGTAGGAAACACAATGTGTCACTACCCAGATTTTCCCACCATCGGGATCGTGATGGCGCCTAATCGTGGTAGCTAGGCAAGTCAACTTATTTACCTTTTCATTAATAAACAAATCTGTCAATAATTTATAGCATCAATAAAAAATATATAATTCAATAATAATAATAATAATAATAATAATAATAATAATAATAATAATAATAATAATAATAATAATGATGATGATGATGATGATAATAATAGCGGAAATCTAATTTATAAGTCTGAATCAAACGCGGAATAGTCTATAATAGCCTCTACCCAAGATTTGGTGTCACATTACTCACGAACCACTAAGAATATACTAAATACAAAGGTCTCTGGCTGGCCAGAATATAAGCAAGACTACCCATGCCGGCGGACTTCCTACTCAATACATCGGCCACCACATTGGCTCTTCCCGGTTGTACAAAATAGTAACATCATAATCCTTCAATAGCTCCAACCACCTCCGCTGCCTCAAGTTCAACGCCTTCTGCTTGAACAAGTATTGCAGACTCTTGTGATCAGTGTACACCTCACACGTCACACCATATAGGTAATGCCTCCAAATCTTCAAAGCATGAACAATGGCTGCCAACTCTAGATCATGAACCAGATAGTTCTTCTTGTGGATCTTCAATTGCCTCGAAGCATAAGCAATGACTCTGCCATCCTGCATCAATACCGCACCAAGCCCAATATGGGAAGTATCACAATAAACTGTATAACGCCCTGAGCCTATGGGCAAAACCAATATCGATGTTGTAGTCAGAGCTGTCATGAGCTTCTGAAAAACTCGCAATTCCCAGCCCCAGGTTGCAATTCCCACATCCAAGGCCCAGCAAATTTTATACTTAGTTGAATTTTCATCACTTTTCACCATTCTTTCAAAACCCCAAACACCATAGGAGATTTTTCCAGAGCAAACTTCATCCCAAATCAATTGTAAGTTGATTTTTACTCAATTCTTTCAATCTTTAACATCATTAAATATGTTTTCCACTTAAAATCAAGGATTTTCATGGGTGAAATTGGAGTTTTTGGGTAGAACCTAGGTTTTCTATAAATTGGGGAATTGGACCTCGATTTGAGGTCCGATTTCAAAATAAATCATAGATATGAACTCGTGGGGGAATGGGTAATCGGGTTTTGGTCAGAACCTTGGGTTTTGACAACGTGGGCCTGGGGGCGTTTTGGAAATTTTTGAGTAAAACTTTGGGAAATTCATTCTCATGCATTCAAGTTGATTGAATTAGCATTTGTTGATACATTCAAGTAATTTATGACTAGATTCAAGTGGTTTTGTGGTGAATTCGAAGGGTAAAGCTATACTAGAGGCTTAAATGGATTTTTGGAGCATTTGAGGTAAGTGTTTGATCTAACTTTGGCTTGAGGGAATAGGATTAGAATATTATTAATTGCTAATTGCTAAATGATTGAGTACGGTGTATAGGCATGGTGACAAGTATCTATACACCGGTGTCTAGCATGACCGTGGGTACTTGTTTGTACTTATTTTGATATTTTTGGGACTCTTCCATGCTAATTGATGAATTCTACATAATGTGAAGAGTATGAGGATTAGTTATGAATTGTGAATTCCTTGGAGCGTTGGCTCGAACAATAAAAATACTATTTAGTAAGAAATGAAAGAAATGTAAAGAGATATGACTAATCCATTGCCGAGATGGTTTGAGTATATTGATTATCTCCCTTGCCAGGATGTGAAAGTTGTTATTGTTGCTCCCTTGCCGGGATTTAGCTGTTTAATTATGTTTTTCCTTGCCGGGACATTTCTTATTATTTGCTTATTCCTTCATCCGTTTGGTTGTGATTGTTGTTTGTGTGAGGAAGAGTGATAATGCACGAAGGGTCATTCCGTGCCATGTTTTGATTATATTTGCACGAAGGGTCATTCCGTGTCCGGTTTTGATTATATTTGCAAGAAGGGTCATTCTGTGCCATGTTTTGATTATATTTGCATGAAGGGTTATTCCGTGCCATGTTTTAATTATATTTGCACAAAGAGTCATTGCACGGGACTCTAAAACATAGAGTACATGTCTAAGACATAGGTCACAATAATACTATAAGTATTTTTATGAAGTTCTTAAGAAGATAAAGTGTAGGAAGTATAACTCATGATTGAGGTAGATAAGACAACTTTGGTGAAAGAAGTTAACCGCTTAGCCTAGTTAGGAGTTCGATTTGCGTACTCCAAAGATAGTAGAGTTGCTGTCTAGAATTTGACTTGTTCCCCCTTAGTAGCCAAGAAGAAGAAGAAATAATGTGATGATTTTGACGTGTTGCAGTTGAAGAGGAGATTCACAAGTATAAAACGATGGCTTTTGAATAAGCGGAAGATGATGGTACGTTGAGGTATCAAGACAGATTATGTGTCCTATACATAGATGGACTTAAAGAGGGAAGATCATGCTAGAAGCCCATAATTTGAGGTATTCTTTCCGTCCAGGTTCCCAAATATTCATCATGACCAAGGAGATTTATTAGTTGAACGATATGGAAAAGAACATCATAGACTTTATGGCCAGGCAGAGCATTTTATTAAACTGTTGAGGATATGTCCTTGATGTTAAAAGTAATTGGCATTATCACATGCCTCTCATTGAACTTGCTAAAAATAACACCTATAATTTCAGTACCAAGATGGCACCGTGTAAGAATTTGTATGGGAGAAAGTGTAGATCGCTAATTGGTTGGTGCAAGTTGGTGATTGGGTGTTTCCGAAAGTTTCGCCTATGAAAGGTATTATGAGATTTGGAAAGCATTATCCCTACTATATTGGGACATATAGAATCTTGCGAAGGATCAGTCAATTAGTTATGTGTTGGAATTGCCACCAGAATTGGTGGTGGTACCACTAGTATTTCACGTGTCATGTTCTAACATTCAATTTTGCATCACTCAAGTACTCATGTTGGTTCAATACTCAGATACTCATGCCATTTCAGTACACAAAAACTCATGTCAGTTCAATACTCAGATACTCATGTAAGTTCAATATTCGGATACTCATGTCAATTCAGTATTCCAATACTTATGTCAGCTCAATACTCAACTAATTTCCATGTTAGTTCAGTATTCATGTATCCACGACAAACCAATATTCAGTCAATGCAGTAGTCATTCAGTTTAGTGTCACAAAAGTTAAGTAATCATGTATTCTTTCATTTTAGTATACAAGTGTTAGTGAAAGTTCATGTTTCCATCATACTCGTTTAAGGTTCGGAGTTAGCAGAAGTAACAGTCAGGACAATCATTCGAGGGCAAATGATCCCAAGGGGGAGATAATGTAACACCCCGTAAATTTGGCTTAGGTATGAATGAATTAAAGGACTAGTAAGGTTATATTTTGGACATGTGAAGTCCCATCGGGATGATTATGGGTAAAATAGTTGTTACAAAATCAAGATGGAAAGTGAGGTGCATAAGATTTGACAAAATCGACTATGTTTGCAAAAGGTCTGTCTTCAAGTAGGGTTTAGTTAAAATGTGTAAGTAATTTGGGAAAACTCAAATCATGAAAGTTGTAGTACTTTGAAATATTTTTCCAAAGATATATTATGGATCCTGAACGGATCTCTGTGCAAAATGTTATGCGCATTTTACATAATAGTATGTGATATGCACGCCCTATAGCGTGCCCCTAGCGCGACCGCACTAATTTTGAGGCAGTGTTACTACCATTTTGCACGGTCACTAGAGCGGTCAGGTCTCCAAGAGCACGGGCACGCTCGTTGGGGTCTTTTTAAAGTCATATTTCATCCCTCGCAGCCCAAAATATAAAACCTTGCTCTAGAAACGGGAACTCTCAAAAACCTAACTCCTTAAGGGTCCTTCCACCACCCTAAGTAAGTTCTAATGGTCATTCTTAGTTATTTTTAATTTCCCAACATCTTACTAACATGGGTAAACCCTCCATATCATTAGATATTCGATTGGGACATTGTTATTGAGAGAAGAAACCCTAGAACTCGAATTCAAGCGGATTGAACTTCAAAAGGTAATGTCTTAAACCTTAAATTAACTATAGCATTGGATTAATGATTATTGACTCTGGTTCTTGAGATATTAGTTGATGAGTTTGATAGAAAAGCATGAACGGTTATAGGATTGGGGTGTTGATTGTCGATTATTTGTTATGGTGTTGTTTACCTTATGGGTGATAAAGACTGATATTGGTTATAACCATTTAAAACTTTAGAATTTATATAGGAGTAAGGGAATGGATTACTGGGTGTAGAAACACCATTAATAAGGACTATGAAGATTTATGTCACCAACTGTTTGAGAAAATGCTTAAGTGATTAAAACATGAGAATTATTGCTAATATGGAATCCCTTTGACTTGTATTGATATAGATTAAAGTTGAAAGGGTTGGCGAATGTTGTATTATGCTCAAGAGCAGGAGGTTGAGGTATGTGAGGCTAACTCTCTATGTTTGGGAATGTTAATGATTCTCCCTACACTACATTTCTTTTATGACATTACTAATTGCCTCAGAAATATAGTTAACCCTAGTTCCTTGAATAGTTGCAGAACTTCTATTCTCTAGCTTCATAACTCATTCACCACTTTCATTCTAAACATTGTGAGCTTAACACGTATTCAATATAGACTTGGTTCTGATGCCCCCGAGTCTTAGTATAGATTACTCAGTATGCCATAAACAGTTGAAGTTTCAGTGTCCATAATCAGTTCAAGAATACATGTCTTAGTCTAGTCACATTCAGTATTCCAGTATTATGTAACTCAGTATGATCTAGTATTCCAATATTATATAACTCAGTGTGATCTAGTATTCCCGTATTATGTAACTTAGTGTGAACTAGCATTCCAGTATCATGTAACTCAGTGTGATTTAGTGTTTTATTACCATATATAGCATTTTATGCTTTAGGCATCTTTGGGCCTGAGGCCGCAGTTTATGCTTTATGCATCTTAGACCTGAGGTCATAGTTATGTATATGTATACTTGGGCCCCGAGGCCGTAGTTTAATATTCAGAAAAATTGGTTATTCATCATTCATAAGAGGGGGTATTCATATCCTTACATCCTTTATCATTTCAATTACCAGTTATCAGTTCAGTTATCATTTATCAGTTCAGTTGTCAGTTATCATTTCGGTTACCAATTATCAGTTATCTTTTCAGTTATTAGTTATCACTTCAGTTTCAGTTTCAATAGTTATCATTTTAGTTATCAGCTTAGTTTCAGTTTTAGCATTTATAATTCTTTCTGTTAGTTGCTTTACATACCAGTGCAATTCAAATGTACTGACGTCCATTTTGCCCGGGGCCTGCATCTCACAATGCAGGTAATGATTTATTGGTCGATGATTCAGAGCTCTAGGATTCTCGTACCAGCTATTTGGTGATCCCAGTTCTTTCAGGGCATTATCATTAATATATAGCATTTCAGTACTTACAAATAGTTAGTGTTTTCAGTACTTCAATAGAGGCTTCATAGACTAGAGTAACACTTAGACAGAGTCTCAGGCTTTTCATTTTAAGCAATGTTGGCTACATATATGTTTCAGACTTGTTTTAGTATTTCCGCACTTTGATTTATATCATATGGACTTTCAATATATCAGCATGTATTAGTTTATCTTCCACATTCAGTATGTTATGATATCAAAAGGAAATTCACCCAGCCAGTTGGTTCGCTCGGTCACATGTAGTTACTCACTGAGTGTCGTGTTACGTCCATGACCAGGTTTGAGGCGTGACAAAGATTTGTATCAGAGCACTAGTTTCAAGAGTCCTTGGGAGACTATGAAGCTGTGTCTATTGGAGTTTGCTTTATATGTGTGTGCGGGCCACTCATATAAACGGTTAACTACCAAGACATCTAGAATTGTCTCGTTTGTTTCTACTATAGACCGTACCATGAAGCTTAGAGCAATAGGTAATCTTCTCTTCCTATCGAATTCCAAACGTATTGGATGCCCAAGTGACGTGCGGGAGAAACCTATGGTCCTAGAGAGGATAATTGCCCACTGGGATATAATTATAGAGTACAGCTTGGTAAATATAAGACTTGAGAGGGTGATAAAAGTAGGATGCAATGGATAGTAGTACAGATTAAAGCATAACCTTATCATAAAGTACAAAAGTAGTTTTCATGTCTTATGGCTATTAGTTTACCTCAGTTAGCAGTTAAACGGTCTTTCAGTTAGTAAATTTATTTTTATTCAGTATGCCAGTACTCAGTTATATGCTTACCAAGTACCCAATTTTAGTGTATCAAAATTTCTGGTGAATCTTGAGTATATAGTGATGCATATGAGTTCTCAAAGAAAAAGGTAAGTAACAGTGGTTATATCTAAATATTCGCATATTTTGGGTTCGGATTAAAACCCAAAAATCACCGGGTGGTGCTGTAAGTGATTCATTAGATAATAGTATACTCTGAAGGATAAGTTTGTGTATGGTAATCATATGTGTTTTACCTCAGAGAAAAAAATTTCCTTTAATTCTTACAAATGGAGCAACAAGTTGGATGATGATAATTCAGATGTCAGACCCTAACATTAATCACTATAGTTTTTGAAAAAAAGAGCCTAAGGGTAAAATACCTCTGACTCAGAAACGATTGTTATTACCAAAGATGTGATTTCGCACAACTCATGCAAATAACTAGAAGATATGATGCATGCAATGATAACCAAGGACAGCCAATATTGAATTTCAAGGTGTCATTTTAAGTTGTTTAGATTTATTCAAATTAGAACTAGAAGTACTATGCTAGTAAGCTACTATAAGAAACAACAATTGATGTAAGATGAAACATATTGCAGTTCCCCCTTAGGTTATGTGACTAAATGATTACCCGGGATGTTTATAGCATGATATGATTTTGTATTATATAGAAATGTTGGGATTAGATATATTAATTTAATTTAAGACAGATGAATTCCCTAAGTGTGATCTATGCACATAGTTTATCAACAAAGAAAAAAGATAGTATGCGACCATAGAATGGGGTCGAATGATGAGGGAAGTTAGAAATAACCTTATTCCTCAATCTAGTTATCAAAAGTAGAACAAGAAAACGTGATTCTAGCAGGTGTTTAGTAAAAGAATAATAAGTAAGTTTTGAATTGATACGGTAGATTAGAAATTTCTGCAGAGCTAGTAGAGGTACAATTTGATTCACTTAGCCAGGTTAACTCTAGTTAGTGGATGACAGTTTGAAATGTCAAACGTGTGTTAGAACCCAAAGAGTTTAAGTTAAATCCGAACTACAGTGATAGTGGGAAAAACAGTCAGCTAGTAGTAAGAGAGCAAACGATACAAGAATAGCCTTTAGGAATTATCGAAATGGGGTTTCCCCAAGTTTGACAGTGCGAATAGAGTTAAATTATTAAGATTGTGTATGATAGTTGTGAATACATTAGCTTTCCGTTATGTGAATAATTTAGTTTTTCCTAGCTCGGAAGTAAGTTGGAAGATGAGTTGTTATTGACGTAGAGTGTAAAGAATTACAGAAAATAAGGAAAGTTATTTGGATCCCAACAAAAAGGGAAGGATCCACAAATATAAGACCTTTGGTCTAAGGGGTGATGTGAAAATTTTCAGTAAGTCCAGTTAGAGATTTGAAACCCGAATAGTTAGCATGGGACATGAAAAAGAAAATCAGTTCGGTAATGAGGGAAAGTTGTATAATCACCACAAGGAATATGTCTAGCATGTATAAGAAATATAAAGTGAGTAGAATGATCACCAAGCTTAGTTATTGATGATAAAGTTATCACAGAAAAGCTTTAAAAGCATGCCTATTTATGTGTTATGAGGGTAGTGTCGTTGCACGGGGCTCTAAAACATAGAGTACATGTCAAAGACATAGGTCACAATAATACTATAAGTGTTTTCATTAAGTTCTTAAGAAGATAAAGTGTGGGAAGTATAACTCATGATTGAGGTAGATAAGACAACTCTGGTGAAAGAAGTTCACCGCTTAGCCTAGTTAGGAGTTCGATTTGCGTACTCCAAAGATAGTAGAGTTGCAGTCTATAATATGACTTGTTGCCCCTTAGTAGCCGAGGAGAAGAAGAAATAATGTGATGATCCCGACGTGTTGCAGTTGAAGAGGAGATTCACAAGTATAAAATGATGGCTTTTAATTAAGGGGAAGATGATAGTACGTTGAGGTACCAAGATAGATTATGTGTCCTAGAAATAGATGGACTTAAAGAGGGAAGATCATGTTAGTAGCCCATAATTCGAGGTATTCTTTCCGTCCAGGTTCCCAAATATGCATCATGACCAAGGAGATTTATTGGTTGAACGATATGAAAAAGAATGTCGTAGACTTTATGGGAGATGTTAAAAGTAATTGGGATGATCACATACCTCTCATTGAACTTGCTAATATTAACACCTACAATTTCAGTACCAAGATGGCACCGTGCCAGACTTTGTATGGGAGAAAGTGTAGATCGCAAATTGGTTGGTTCAAGTTGGTGATTGGGTGTTTCTGAAAGCTTCACCTATGAAAGGCATTATGAGATTTGGAAAGCATAGTCCCTACTATATTGGGCCATATAGAATCTTGCGAAGGATCGGTCAATTAGCTTATGAGTTGGAATTGCCAACAGAATTAGTGGTGGTACCACCAGTATTTCACGTGTCATGTTATAACATTCAATTTTCCAGCACTCAAATACTCATGTCAGTTCAATACTCAGATAGTCATGCCATTTTAGTACACAAAAACTCATGTCAGTTCAATACTCAAATACTCATGTAAGTTCAATACTAGGATATCATGTCAGTTCAGTATTTCGATAGTCAAGTCAGCTCAATACTCAGCTAATCATGTTAGTCCAATACTTCGACATTGTCACGACCCCAACCCGGTCGTGATGGCGCCCAGCACACTACTAGGCAAGCCCGACCATTCATAACAATTACCCCAAATTAACCAAATAAGTAAAGACATAACTATCCAAGTCAAAGTTTGAAATACTGATATAATACGAAAAATCTAACAAATATGCTGAAACAGCCCAACTAGGACCCGGTGTTGCGACCACGAGCCTCTAATGACAAGATGACATCCTACTATAAGTCTGTCTAATACTGAAGATGCAGAAATGAAGGAAAAGACAGAAGGGAAAATCCTCGGCTGCGAACATCGTGCAGCTACCTCGAATACTCCTGAGAGGAACTCTGAATCAATTAGACTCACTCCGCCTGATGAGAAGAACCTGGATCTGCACAGATGGTGCAGGGAGTAAAGTGAGTACTTCCAACTCAGTGGTAATAAAAGTGAATAACAACTGAAAGTACAAAATCCCAAAAAGGCGCAAATAATGCTATCTTAAGTAGTAAACCTAATAGACAGTAGAATCCATGAAATTATAGCAAAAACATTCTCTTTAAAGAAATCAATTGAACAAGAATACACAAATAAGGTCAGCCATTGTTACCTGATCGGTCAACCATTGTTACCTGACATAAGTGTTTCAGTGTCATTGTTACCACAAGTCAGTCATTGTTACCTGACCGAAACACATACAACAGTGTCATTGTTACCACTGTTCATATCAAAGGGGTACCCTGCGCTCACTGTGGGTGTGCAGACTCCGGAGGGGCTCCTTCAGCCCAAGCACTATCGATAAGGCCTGAAAGCCTGAATAATATCAACACAAGGCCTGAAAGCCTGCTCTCAATACACTCGAGGCCTGAAAGCCTCCTCACATCACTCCTCATGCCCTCACATATGGCCCTCGGCCTCAATCAGTCCAAAAATAGTCAAAAAGACCCTCGGGCATCAGTAAAACAGTGAAACTCAGCTCAAATGATAGTTCAAATATCAGTTAAAACTCCAAGTTTGAGTAAAAATATAGCTGAGTTCATAAAATAGTGTAAATCACACAGACTGAGTTCAAACACTATTTCAAACAGTGAGGGAAAATAGTGATGAAAATTCATAAAGAGTTCAACAATCGGCAATAAGCCCCAAGTATGGCAATGAGCCCAAGTCATAATGATA
This sequence comes from Nicotiana glauca, assembly GCA_026770625.1. Classification (NCBI taxonomy): domain Eukaryota; kingdom Viridiplantae; phylum Streptophyta; class Magnoliopsida; order Solanales; family Solanaceae; genus Nicotiana; species Nicotiana glauca. Next base: position 165,641 of record MU738335.1, read on the forward strand.
ACAACAATTCATTTGCAAATATGCAGTAAAAACCAACAACCGGGATGGACCAAGTCACGATCCCCAACGGTGTTCTACCCCACGCTCAGGTCCAATGTGCAAGTCACCTCAATACAGCACTAAGATGTGCAAATCCGGTGTTTTAAACCCTCAGAATATCATTCACAAGTATTACTCAACTCTAGCCAGCCGATAATCCAGCTCGCCAAGCCTTTCCCTCTCAAATCTACCTCCTCGAGCGTAGAATCTGATCAAAACCATAAGGGATACATCAAAATAGGCTAATGGAACATAACCCAATCGAAATAACTCGAAAAATACCCAAAAACACGAAGTTGGCAAAACCCGAGCCCCGGTCCCACTTCTCGAAAAATTACGAAATTCACATTTCCGGAATCCTCGTCTCATCACGAGTCCGAACATATAAAATACACAAGAATCGGAGTCCATTTGACCCCTCAAATTGCCAATTTAGGCTCTCTTTGGCTTTAAGCCCTAACCACCATTTTTGCCCTTAAATTCCTTGAATTTTCAGTGTTTAATCCTTGTTTTTATACCATAACAACATTATTTGGGGCTAGAAGTTCATACCTGATGGAATCCCTTCGAAATCTCTGAAATATCGCCCAATATCGCCTCACCTAAAGTCCCAAAATATTTTTTCTAACTTCTGAAAATCGAACCCCACTGTTTCATTAATTACCCAGCATTTTCGCTTCTGCGGTGAAATTGTTGCTTATGCGACTTCCGCTTCTACGGAAATTACCGCTTCTATGGTTTTTCACTTACTCACACAGTGACCGCTTCGGCGGTCTTCTTGACCGCTTCTGCGATATCATCCAAGAAGCCCAGGACCGCTTCTGCGGTCATATACCGCTTCTGCAGTGTCCGCTTTTGCGGAATTACCCGCCCTTCACGAGGACCGCTTCTGCGATCAATTGGCCGCATCTGCGGAAACGCTCCTGCGGTCCTTTTTTCCACAGATGCGGAAATAACAGAAGCTTCAAATTGCAGACCTGATGCAATA